>CAUYPK010152210.1:0-32233 GCA_963574355.1 Loris lydekkerianus
TAATTATTTTCGGCCTTTAACATTAATGTCATTCACAACAAAAAATATCGGGGGGGAAAGGAAAGTAATGGTTTTTTTTTTTTTTTTTTTTTTTTTTTTTCAGTAAGCCCATAACAAAATCATGAGACTCTGGCCTGTATAAAATGACCTTTAAAAGGATTCATCTAAATTAAGTAAAAGGAATAAACTGGAGTAGAAAGAGATAATGACTACATGCGAGGTAGAATCTAGGAAACCATGGAAGTTATAATTACAGGCTATAGAAAGAGAAGGAATTGAGGTCTCATAAACTGAAAATGTAGATGAAATATTAGGACCATTTTTGAAGGATGATTATGTGCCCTCACTATTGTAAGTGCTTTGCCTTACATATTTCAATTGCTCTTCATGATAATCACATAAGATAGATACCATTATTACTTTCATTTTTCATGCATTTCCGTCCTAGAGAATTGATAGAGTTATTAAGTGATGGGGCCATAATTCAAACGTGAGTGATCAAATCTGGGCAGACTGTAAAAATCATGTTCTTAAACTTGATAGTATGTGGGTCAGTATGACAGACTAAAAGTTCAGTATTGAATAGGAAAATAAACAAAACAAAATAAAAATGCATGTTGACTTGAATCTCGAGAACAACTGGGATAATTATGGTGTAAGCATTGTAAGTTATTATATTTGTATTGTTGTTTAAAAAATGCATTATTCCATATGATCATAAGAAATGTGGAAAATAGAAATTAGTACTAGACAGATATTGGTAGACAATCCATTTGAACTTGTAACATATTAGTTGGAGTAAATCTTAATCTCAGCGAGTGTTCAATGTGTGTCAGAAACTGCACTATGCAAATAAATTTGGGGTTGTGGGAAATAAGAGTCAAAACAAATTAGATGGTTTATGTCATTTTGCATTTAGCTACAAAATTTATAAGACATTAGGAGACGAAATTGTTGAGATAAACTTCATAAAGAAATAATGTAATAATATTGAATGTTTCCTTAAACGCTGTTTCTTCTAGATTTTTATTCTATGCTTAAACATATCTGAAGAGGAATATAAATCAAAAATAAAATTCATCATCTAAACTCTTCCATTTATGACATCTTATATATTTTATTTAATGTGGACAGAGATAATATTTACTAAAAAATTATCTGTTTAATTTCATATATAACAAATGTTCAACAATATAGTCTGTAAAAATATTGTATAGGCCCTTTAATTTAAGGAGTAGTAATTTTGTAAGCAGTTTGAAATTTGTTTTACAAATATGTCAATTTTAAAATGATAGAAATAAAAGAACAAAAGAGCAACTTCTGACATTCAGAAGCTGGCCTAGCACTAACAGCTAAGCACATGTTATTAGATGTAAATAATCTCACAGAATCCCAACCTTACAAAAGGTTACTGTGAAAGCATGATAAAATGAGACAAAGTAAGACCTCCTCATAATTTTGCCTAAGCAGAGATAAAGCAAGTTTCCTCTGCCACCCACAGAAATACCAAATGCCCCACTGCTTAGCCAAACAGAATGACTGCTACTTCTTTCTCAATTACAACTTGATTCTTGCCTTGTTCTGATTTACTGAACTACTCAATTATAGAATTGCCTCATTTTTCTGACATTTTTCTGACATTTTTCTGATCTAGACTAAACCCCCACATCCCTACTTGCTTTCCCAAATCACCAGACCAAAGCCTAATTTCTACAACAAATTTCTTTAAAAATTAGTTTACTGAGCTATCCTGTGTTTCCCCAAGGTGTATGCGTTCTTCTTTGCTGCAGTAATGAATCCAGTTGGTACAAGTTTGCTTCCTGTTTGTCTTTGGCTTGAGTCATTGAGATAAAATAATAACCAAATTATTCCTTTAGACATTCAACACAATTGAATGCTTACTAACTGATTGGTACTCTCTTAGACATTGGAATATGAAAATAATAAAATTCATGTTCCTTACCATCTGAAAAACTCATAGGTAATGACTGGATGAAAGGAAAAAAATCACACCCATTGTGATTAGTACTGTTCTGTAAAATATGAATGCATAGAGTACCAGGTAATTATTTTTGATTTTGGTGGTCAGGGTTATCTTGAGGGGTGTGATGTCCTTTAGTTATGACCTTGAAGGATAAGCAATATTCTTTCAGGTATAGACAATAATATTCATTGTGAAAACACACCCCTCACCAGATTTAGTTTTCCGGAATCCTGCTGTGTTTTTATAAAGAGAACTATGTTATCGTATACATTAATATTATTTCATGATCATATATGTATCTTTTAAAGCTGCCTTGTGTTATTTTTGGGGGAAAAAATAGAGTAGATGTAATAATTTAATAGGTAATTTCTTTTATAGAGAAGAGAGAAAAGTCCAAATAATAGTATTATATTTACACTGGAACATTTTATTATGAAATTTTATTGGACAGCAGTTGGAGACCAAATTGTGAGTCTCATAATATGATTAGAGCAAATACATATAATTAGATTGTGTAAACTTCAAGAGTGAACTGTATGACCTATGCTGTGTTAATAATAAGTGAACAAATGGAAAAATATGAAGTCATATTGGGCAGTATTAATAGTCCAAAAATATCAATCACCTCTATCAGTTCTGTGACTAAAAAGCCACCAATTCATAGTCATTTATCTGGATCTGAAGATTGGGAAAGTAGTTTAAGCAATTCTTTCTAGAATTTGGGAGGAAGGGACAGCTATGCCATTCTCAATTCATTATTGGTGTTTCATTTATCTTCATGATTAAATGTATTTTAAAAGCTTTAGATTAACACATTAAAAGCCCTCCTGGAGTTCTGTATTTGTTTTTCTAAGCCAATAACCATCAATGATTACTGGATTGCATTATATTAGCTTTACCAGGTTCCTGTCTGTGTGGAAAAGAAGCCCAGAGAAGGGAACTTAGCTAAATAATTTCTTCATTTTCCTTTTATTAGAGGAAAATGCTTCACTTTTAAAGTGAATCTAAGAGTCATAGGTCTTAAAATTTCCTATGATGTCAGTGAAGTAAAATATCGGTAATGTAAGCCCGTGGGTGGTGTTGTTCGAATTCTTCATTATCAGTTTGATCCCTGAAAGAAGACCATAAGCCCAGTGCAAGCATTAATTGAATTTTTTTTTTTTTTTTTTTTTTGCAGTTTTTGGCCGGGCTGGGTTTGAACCCGCCACCTCCGGCATATGGGGCTGGTGCCCTACTCCTTGAGCCACAGGAAATTTTGTCTTAAAGTAGGACTTTTTAAAATTTGAAACAGGATGAATGTATTGGAGATAAGCCTGGATTATTATAAAGTTATTCAACAGTAAAGAAAACATCCACGTGCGCACACATGTGCATGCACGCACTTGCATACACGCACTTGCATACACGCACAGGCAGGCACGCACACACTTGTACACACACACACACATGCACTCACTCGCACACACGTACACTCAGCCTGTCCTAGAGAAAGGCCAGCACACTCTCCTGAGGCAGGGGCACTTTCCTCTTCTCTTCCCCAGACTTGTTTTCTTTTAAATGCTACAGCTAATACAGATGAGAAAAATAGTCAAACACTTTTAAAAAAATTTCAGAATATTATAAGGGCATAAATGTTTGCCTACCTAAATTGCTTTTGTACCATCACCCAGTATGCACAATACCATTTAGGTGTGAATTTACTGCTCCCCTCCACTATTTGAATTTAATGAGTGTTATTTCCATATGTGCACTTATATGTTAATTGATTACTTCCAAATTAACTATAGTAAAATCGTACAGAATTCCTGTTTCTTCCTTCCTAAAAGCTAATCATTATTAATAGTTTGACTTATAGAACTTTTTCTATTTAATGGAATGATTCTATATATGTATATATGACATTTAGTCTAAGTCATTATTTTATTGCCCTAGCTACTGTTTTTTGTTTGTTTCTTCATTATTTAGAAATTTTCAACTGCTGAAGATTTAGTTTACTTTCAATTTTGTGCTGTTTTAATAATGTGATGAACACTGATCAGTGTGTGATTTAGATGTCTGTTATGCCTTTTTCCTATTATTCCTGTAGAAAAAATTCTTAGAAAATAAATGCCAAAGGAATTCTACCAATTTAAATCTGCTGTCGTCCACTGTTGGTTTACTTGAAATACAGAATATTAATTTAACAGTTCATGTTCATGCTGATTTTTTTAAATATGCATGGCAACCTTAGATACTATCTGTTGATATTTCTGAGATTTCCGAATACATTGTTCAGAATTTTATTATAAGGATGCTTTGTGGTTCTAAAGAACAAATAATAAATCAAAAATATTTTTCAATATCCCTAGACAACTGAACTTTCAAACATCTACTTCTTGTTATAAAGTAAAATTGCTATTGGAATACATTGCTATATTGTTGGGCAATTTTCTATTAAATTATTAAGTAGACATTAATAAATAATTTATTTCAATTAAATCAAAGTAACTTTTATTTCATTGTTTAGCAACACGTTGCTATAAAATTATTTTCAGCCCCAAGCATCCTCAATCTTATACCATATGCCAGCTACATTTTCCCCTTCCAAATTACTGTTGACTGTGAGGATGGTTAGTTACTAACAAAGTAACTTTATTTGCAGGAAAAGAGACTCGCAAAACAAAAGCAAAACTCAATTTTAGCCAGCTTTAACCAGAGTAAGTTGACTTTAATACAAGGATATTGAAATAAAAACATATCGGAAAATAAGTCACTTTGGTCCAGCTCAAAAATTATAACTAAAGTTAATCTCCAGGGTTATTAGATGTTGTCAGTTATGTATGAGTCCAGGCAAAAACAATAGTATTGTTTGTTTGTTCATTGCAAATATTTTAGATATTGAGAAAAGGCATGGGCAACCAAATTCATAATTCAGCATTTTAATGTTATGTGACATTTAATTGCCCCTTTAAAAATGTTCTCTGGTAACATTTTCAGAAATGTAATGTTGGGTTTGATTGACTCTCTAATTTATATACTAAAATAAAATGTGTCTTTTAAAATCTATGGGAAAAAATCAGAGATGACTCAAATACATTATTGTGTTCTATCCTCTTCTAAAACTACATTTTTTATATGGCATTTACTTTTCTTGTAGATGACAAATCTGAGAGTAATATGAATCTAACATTAGCAAAATTAACCTTTCCCCCTCCTTAGAAACTTGACATAATTCTTACCTTGTAGGAAATATTTTTAACATACAAATTGTTATTCATCTTTGCTTATTAATTTTAGCATTGAGCAGTCATGCCTCTGAACTCCCAATCTCACCTGCAAGTTCTCTTCTTTTCCACCTACGATCGCCGTTACGATTGCAGTTTTCTGTTTTGAAAATGGTTATTATTGAAAAGCTATCTTTCTGTATTCCATCATTCACCTCCTTATAAGAATCACACTTTCTTTTCTCATTATACTAAACCTCCCTCATCTATTACCTGTAATTTAAATATTTACAAAGTTGACTTTACATTTTACCCCTTTAAGTCACAGTAGGACTTGATCTACTATATAATAGTTTTTATTTCACCCTATATATTCTTATTTAGTTGATGTTATTATCTATTTCCCTTTGAGCAACTTTATAAATACATTTTGAATTTACTCAAATTAGTAGAAACAATTTGCATTTTTTTCTCAAATCAACATATTTTCCTTCCTTCCTTCCTTCCCAACATTTTTCCCTGAGTCCTAGATTTTTTTTCCTCACATTTCCTGAATATTGAATTTGGGTTCATGTTGTTGTTATAGAAATCTGTAGAGCATATGTGTCAAAGCTCATACTATTTGGCCTTTCTAATACATATAAAGAGCAAGTCAGTGGACTGGATCCAGAGAACAGGCTTTATGGAGGGACTGACATGAATCTTCCGTTTTTCAGCCATTGATATTTTTCATGTGTGTAAACATGGAGATAACTGAGTGAAGTTGTAGGTCCTCTATCCCATTTTCCATGAGATAACCAAACTAAGAAAAAATTAATCTAACACTAAAAGGAAAGTATAGAAGATCAGAGTAGAAGGAAACTGTGACAAAATATCTCCATAGAATTATTCAAATAAATTTTAGAGAGTCATATTTTATTGGTTGTTTTTTGCTAAAAATTGTATTTCATTTAAATATTTTATTAGTAAATGTGGGTATTACAGAAGATAATGTTTCTAAGTTTATATCCAATCATCTTTCTAAAATCTCAACTTTGTGATTTTGAATCAACTGAATTCAATGAGAGTCTGGTCCAGAGTTGTATCATTGTAAAATATCCATTAGGTTTATTTGCCATCTTTCGAAGGTCTACTGTGCTGTCAAATTCTTTTCACTTACATGGGATTCTAAGAATTTTCCCTCTGTTTTAATCTTTTGTTTTTAGTTTTTGCACGAGGAGTGTTGAAAAGTTGTAACTTAATTTTCTTGGACAGAATTTAATCTGACCTTCATTTAATATTTATATATGATACAGTAGTCAACACATAAATATTTCCTGATTTGCATGGATAGTCTGTTAATGTTCCTTCACAAGCTTTCAAGCATTTTCCTTTGTATGTTGTGTAGTTGTTTTAATGTTCTAGTTTCTGGAAAAAATTTATAAAATAGAAGGAGGAAAGGGTTTTCTTGATCTTTTCCTTAGGTGCAGGTGAGCAGGCTGGGCAGGATGAAGATGACTTCTGAATGAAAAACACTCTATGTGTCTCTGTGATTTTGAATCAACTGAACAATAAGTAACAATTATGAACCACTGGAGATGTTTATAGACGTGTAGAGCTTCTAAAGTTTGAAAAAGGCTGTTCATAGATTGCATACTTCCTAGAAATTTATAAGATGGTGGATAATAAATAGTGATCCAAAATATCGATCACAATAGGATCATCCCAACATTAGACATAGGTAAGCCAGCAAAAGTGTGCAAGAAGAGTATACCTAAAAATACAGCATGTGGTGTAAGCATCAAACACAAGGGATATTGGATGGTCAGAAGTCTCATCAAGTTACAGAGATCATCATGGTGAAAGATTAGAGATAAAAGTGAGAATGAAAATGATATGAATATACATTTTAATGGAAATAGGAAAGCATATGTGAACCAAAAAAAAAAAAAAAAAGTAGCAAAGACATAAACTCCACAGAACATTAGCAAGGCTTTATGATGAGAGTAGAAATAAACATAAAGGGGGCAATGGAAGAAAGCGACCTTGACTCAATGTCGTCATCTCAGTCACAGTTTCTCTAGAGTGTTATGTTCAAGTTTCACAGAAGGATTCCATTTAGACAGTACAAGCTCTTCATTCTGAAATAGAGAAAAGTAAGTTTTCAATAGCAGCAGGAAGGAGGCAGCATCTGTCACTTTTTACTTGATGTTTCTATATAGTCCCAGAAAACAGACTGATGCTAAGAGCACCTGTGTTCCTTGGAATGCTGTAACTGTCCCATGTTTTCATCAAAAGCCCATTGCTTGCTATTTCCGACTCATCATCTGATCAGGATTTATCATTATTATTGCCGTCATGATTACTATTATATATCATTAGACTCTCCATCACCACCAACAGATCATTATGACTTCGCTTTTTCCCTAAAGCTTCAACTATTTCCAAAATGTAAATGTTTATTATTGCTTCAGATAGAGACAGCACTAAGCTTCATTCAGGAACTTGTCCAGGCTTCAAATGGCTCTGTTTGCATTCCCTGCTGGCTGTTTTAAAGCTAAAACAGATGAACAATGCAGATTTAAATGGGGAACATTTCTTGCTTAAGTTTATATTTAAATGATTGAAGTAGGCTTTATGCAAAATATCTCCAAAGAATATCACATCTTGATGGAAATAGCAGTAAAACGAACTACTGTTTTAATCCCTTACTCCAATTGCCAGAGACAGCACGGTTCTCATGGAAATAAAACCAGGTTCAGGCTTGTGGATGTAGGTTCTAGCAACAGCTCTGAGCTTTTATGTGAACTTGGGAAAGGTGCTAAATTTTATATATTATAAAGGCTCTTAACATTGAACTCTTAAGTTTTTTGGTTTTAAAGTTCTATCACTCTGAGTGCAAAAATAACATTTTATTTTAAAGGATTAATATAAAAAATTCACAAAAATATATGCTGGTAAATGAGAGTTTGACCAAACTTGGAATTCTTATCTTCTCTAGAACGTGTATGGAAGGAGAATCTTTGTTTTATTTAAACAGGTAGAGAAATAACCTGAATTTAACTAAATTTTAACTTATGAATTCACAGTAATTTAAAAAGCTTTAGAGAATGAATACTAATATAATGCAAATTTAGATCATTCTGATTGCATTCTCCTGGGATGTTAGGGCAACTTTTTATTTGCCATTTGGCTCAAAAACTCAAAACTCTTTAAATCTTTATATTCTGCCAAGTAATTCATTGCAACCTTTAGTTAGCAATTTCACAGCCCATGATTTTTCCAGATTCTTCATGTTAGATGATTATTTTAGCCTTTGTCTAAGACTTCTCACCTTTTCCCACCCTATCAGAAACGATTTCAGCCATCTCAAAGAAGACATGGAAGTTCCCTTTACGTGAAAAAAATAAAGAAAATGTTTAAGCTATGTTTTGGAATTAATATTTCATTGTTCTGATTTTATTTCCCTGATGATTAGTGATGGTGAGCGTTTTTTAATGTATTTGTTGGCCATTTGTATGTGTTCTTTTGAGAAATGTCTATGAAAGTCTTTTGGCCATTTTTACCTGGATTGGTTTTTTTGCTATTGAGTTGTTTGTATTCCTTATACACTCTGAATATTAACCCCCTGTAAGGTGTATAGTTTGCAAATATTTTCTCCCATTCTATAGGTTGTCTCTTCATTCTGTTGATTATTTCCTCCACTGTGCAGGAGGATTTTAGTTTGTTGTAGCACCATTTGTCTGTTTTTTCTTTGTCACCTATGCTTTTGAGGTCCTGTCCAAAAAAATCTTTGCCCTGTCTAATATCATAAACCATTTCCCCTGTTTTCTTCTAGTAATTTTATAGTTTTGGACCTTGTATGTAAGTCTTTAATCCATTTTGGGTGGATTTTTTTATATGATGAGAGACAGGGTTCTAGTCTCCTTCTTCTGTACATGGTCATTAATTTTCCCAGAACTATTTATCAAAGAAACTACCCTTTTCCCAGTGTGGGTTCTTGGCTTTGTTTCTGAGAATCATGTGGCTGCAGATATGTTGATTTATTTCTGGGTTCTCTATCTTGTTCTATTGTTCCATAGGCCTGTTTTTATGCCAACACCATGCTGTTTTGACTCCTATAGCTGTTTAGTATATTTTACATCAGGTAGTATGATGCCTTTAACTTTGTTCCTTTTGCTTAAAATTGGTTTGGCTATATGGGGTCTTTTGAGATGCCATATGAATTTTAGTCTTTTTAAAATAATATCTTTGAAGAATGCCATTGGTATTTTGATAATGATTGCATCGAATTTGAATATCATTTTGGGGACTAAGGACATTGTAACAATATTATTTTAACACTTTGGGGAGTATGGACATTATGACCATATTAACAACATTTTAACATAATTAATTTTAACATTTAATTAATATCCTAATCCATGAATGTGGGATATCAATTTCTTTCATCAGTGTTTTATAATTTTCAGTGAAGAGATCTTTCTCATTTTTAGTTAAATTTATTTCTACATATCTTGATTATTATTACTAATAGCTATTGTAAATGGAATGATTTTCTTGATTTGGGGGGTATTTCATTTTTAATGTACAGAAATGCTGCTGATTTTGTGTGTTCATTTTGCATCCTGTTTAACCCTGTGGAATTTGTTTATTCTAACAATTTTCTTGGTGGAGTCTTTAGGGCTTTCCATATATATAATCATGTCATCTGTAAATGGAGACAATTTTGCTTCCTTCTTTACAGCATGGATCATATGTCCTCCTTTCTCTTCCCTAATTGCTCTGGCTAAGACTATGTTGAATAGAGTAAGAGGTAAAAGTGTGTGTCCTAGTCCTGTTCCAGATCTTAGCAGAAACTTTCAAATTTTCTCTCTTTAGCCAGTCTTTGAATTTCAGACTCATTTTGACAATTATTTTTTAGTACTCTGAAATTATCTATTGTCTTAGGCTTATACAGATTCTGATGAGAAGTATTTTGTCTTCTTTAGCTTTGTTACTCTTTATATAACAATCTTTTTTCTGGCTAACATTAAGACATTTTTCTCTTAATCATGTATTTTAAGTAATTTAAAAAAATTTTGGATTAATATAAGGGTGCATATGATTAAGTTACATTGTTTTCTTTTGTCAGGTAACATGTGTAGCATACTCTCTGAGTCCTTCACACAGGAAGCATGCTACATGTCCCTACATTGTACCTATTTGGTGGGAGCCACCTCCCCTTTTCTTTCCTCTCTACTTGCGTCACTTTGTCACCCTCGGTAAAGTGCCGTGGCATCACAGCTCACAGCAACCTCCAACTCTTGGGCTTAAGCAATTCTCTTGCCTCAGTCTCCCAAGTAGCTGGGACTACCACAATGCCGGCTATTTTTTACCATTGTTATCATTGTTTTAGTTGGCCCACGCTGGGTTCAACCCTGCCAGCCTCAGTGTATGTGGTTAGCATCATAACCACTGTGTTATAGGTGCCGAGTCCCTCTCCACTTCTTGAATTTAATTGTGTTTTTTGCTCATGTGGGCCTGTAGTTGTTCATCCACTAGTTTCAAATTAGTATTGAGTATATGGGGTGTTGGTTTAACTATTTTATTATAATGGAGTTAATGAAATTGTTTTCATGTTTTTATTTTCTTTTTGGAAGAATCATGCTCTAGTTCACAGCAACTTCAAACTCCTGGGCTCAAGCAATCCTCCTGCTAATTTTTCCACTGTTTTAGTAGGGCCGGGGTTTGCTTTGCTCAGGCTGGTATTGACTCCTGGGCTCCTGTCTTGGCCTCTTACACTGCTAGTGTTGTAGGCATGACCCACTGTACCAGCCTGTTCCCATGGTATTATGCTTGGTTTTCACTGAAGTTGTTTTACATTTGGGTCTCCAATTTTCACCTGTTTTAGAAAGTTTTCAGGTATCATTTTCTTGCATATTTTTATTTCTTCCTCCTTCACATCTTCTTCAGGGGCTATGTGCAAGGGTTGAAGGGTAGACTCTATTGTCAGTGAGATTTTAATTTTATTCCTGGATTTATCAAATGTTCATCAAAGGTAAAAATGTTTATCAAAGGTAAAAATATGTACCCCCAAACATTTTGTAAGATATGTATTCTCTATCACAATATTTGGTTTATAGCAAATGATCACAGGGTTACTATTAAATGTTACACAGATACTGCTATAATTTTGATGTTTATCCCCCAAACCCAATTTGATCCTCAGTATTAGAGATCAGGCCTAGAGTAAGGTGTTTGAGTCATGAGGGTGGATGCTTCATAAATAGTGTGTTGCCAGCCTCATGGTAATGGGTGAATTCTCACTCTGTTAGTTCCTAAAGGAGCTGCTTACTAAAAAGAGGCTGGTCCCCCTTCCTACTCTCTTGCTCCCCTTCTCTCTCCTGTGATCTCTGCACTTGCTGGCTTCTCTCTGCCTTGCATCCCAAGTGGAAGTAGCCTGAGGCCCTTGCTAGAAGCAAAGCCTGGTGCCATACTTCTTGTACAGCCCTCAGAACCCTGAACCAAATAGTCTTTTCTCTTAAATTACATTGCCTCAGGCATTCCTTTATAGCAACACTAAATGGACTGGGACAGATACTTTTCTGTATCTACATGGGATATGTGAAATTCTAAACAAAGAATGTTAAAGTTCCCTGAGAACACAGAGGAGCAGGATTTCAGGGAACCAGAGCAACCTTTTCTCCCCTGCTGATTGTATGCATTCTCTTCATTTCTCCTCATGTGCCTTCACTTTGTCGTTTCATCTTTGCCACATAAACAGTGTGAACCACATTGCTGTGGGAAAATGGGATCCTCATTCTTTACTAAAGTGGCAATTACTTCCTTTCTACATCCTCTCTAAACAGCATTATTCATAATCCCCACTGCTTCTCTTCATGACAGTTATCAGAAAACATTTATTTCTGGTCTTTGATGGTACATATTTGCAAGCAAGTATCATGAGGAACTCATTTAGGCAGATAAATTTTATTTTTGTTAAAATACAGAGAAAAGGAAATATAACGTAGTGTCTTTGTCCAATGTTAACGTATCAAGTCTAAAATATCCAACAGTTCTTTAATAAAATGTCTATGGAGCATTTGTATACTAGTTCTAATTAAGAAAATTCTGTCTCTGGGTATGAACCCACATTAAAAAGTATCTAGACAGTGGTTCTCAACCTTCCTAATGCCTCCTAATGCTGCGACCCTTTAATATAGTTCCTCATGTTGTGGTGAACCCCAACCATAAAATTATTTTCTTTGCTACTTCATAACTGTAATTTTGCTACTGTTATAAATTGTAATGTAAATAAATGATATGCAGGATATATTTTCATTGTTATGAAGGGGTCACAACCCACAGGTTGAGAACCGCTGATCTAGAGAGAAGATAAATAATTTTTGTCAAGATTTCCTACATTGAACTTTTCAACACTTCTGATTCTCTGTAGGAAAAAAGGGGAAGTATTGTGGGGGGGATAAAGCTATTTTGAGTTGATTATAAGTGATAATCCATGGAAATGCAATTCTCTTTCATTTCCAAGATAACAACAGCAATAATGACTATAACAATGATAACTTAATACCTTGCACTTACATACAATCTTTTACTCAAATTTTAGAAAGGACAATTCCAGTCTGTGATGATTTTGAGTCTTACATATGATGACAACCATTAAGTCTCATATAATAATGAACAAAATGAGATTTAGCATCCTGTGCTCTTTATTCTCTTTGCTTTGTAGCTATCATACATTAATTGAGTAAAAACAAAGAATCTGGTGATCTATAAAAACTTGTGGAATATATAGATTATTTTTATAAGTATGATTACTAAAAGAATTGGTTTAAAGTGGTAAAGGGTAAAGAATTCTTTTATAATTAATAAATCAAAGAAGATTTATTATTATCTTCCTCTTTAAATCTTTTCTGTGAACTAAACTTGTAGTCTTTTCTATTCCTCAGAAACCCAAAAATAAGATGAAAAAATATATATAATATTCACCTTGGTTTATTTGAATGCTTAAAAAAT
Organism: Loris lydekkerianus; assembly: GCA_963574355.1. Classification (NCBI taxonomy): domain Eukaryota; kingdom Metazoa; phylum Chordata; class Mammalia; order Primates; family Lorisidae; genus Loris; species Loris lydekkerianus. The sequence goes on from CAUYPK010152210.1 coordinate 13,186, forward strand.
AGCTTACCCTTCACATATTTTTGATGCTCTAAATTCATTATTTCTGGAACAAGGTTATAAACTTTATTATTAACTACATAATAAATTTAGTTTTGAATTGCTTGTATATGTATATATGTGGGGTGTGTGTGTGTGTGTGTGTGTGTGTATATATATATATATATATATGATTATTTGATGAGTAAGTCACCAAATATTTACTGAATACTTAAGTACTTTACATATTTCTAAAATAGTAAGCTTAAAACATTAATTTGGGCATTTTTAATTAGTACACTCGATTTGTCTAGTGTTTTAGATATTTTAAAATGTCCCCACTAGAGAGAAAACATTTTTAAAAGAAACCATATCTGATGAATCAGAAAACAGGTATGTCTTCTGTAATGGTAAAAGAGTTGAGAATGTCCAGATAATTACGAATATCTTCTTTAGAAAGCAAAATTTATTTAAAGTAAACCATACTAGGTAGTACTATCAGCTTTATACAGCAAACTATGTTTTGATGGATTAGAAAGCAAAGTGTGTCTATTGATTTGACAAGGAAATTAGAACTGTCCAGATAGCAAGAAACAGCAGTGAGTCTAGAGTTGGGTATTTGTCACTTAGAGGGCAAAAGAAGGTGGAAGATACATAGAGTGATAGCACAATTAAGGATCGTTGTTGAAAATCCTCCTAAGGTCCTAAGCATGAGCATTCAGGAAGCAGGAACACATTTCTTCAATGAAGAAGCCATCCTTTATATAATTAGTAATGGGCCACAATGTAGAAAATATGGTAGGGGGTTTGGAAGACATAGTGCTGGGTCTAGTAGAGACTATAAGACCATTTGTAGCTTGATGACTTCTAGGTGGGATGATATAAATTTAGTGAGAAAATTTGTGAGGATGATCCTAATATCAGAATTACCAGGATGTAACCTAATGGATGACCAAGGAAATCACCAAGGACATCAACCAGGGCCTAGAGATCTCACCTCATGTCTAGAGATTCCAGACTCTAGGATGGCATTGATAGACGGCATTGGACAGATCCCAAACCTGTCCAGACTTGTTAACAAAAGAAGCAGCACTGTTCTTTTAAAAACAAGTAAGTTCCCCCTTTCATGGTTGTTTATGGCTCTAATCCAAGCTCTGACATTCATACCACAGCACACAAAAACATGCAACAATAATAATGAGCAAGCCCAGCTATGTCAACTTAGGGTGAGCCAGTTGTGCCTTAAGATAGGATACCCGTACCTGCTATTAGTCGGGAATTGTAGGACTAGAATGGCATGTCCCCGTGCCTCCTGTTAGCTCAGGAGAAGATCAGTAGATCATGACATATACAAGCACTGCACCCCGCTGGGGTTTGAGGTTATCTGGATCTTTCCCCAAGTCCTTGCCCCAAGGACGGGGGCTGTTCAAGAACACCTGTGGCAACACCATCCAGGTTAATTGGTGGAGTGTGCAATGTAGGGGCATCCATTCCAAAACAATTTTTGGCAGTCAAGGTGGAGAAGGATACACAAGAAAGCATCCTTTAAGTATAGTACTCTATAATAAGTGCTGGTTTCTGGGGGAAGTTGCCTGGTCTTGTATCAGGATTTGCTACCACATAGTCCAAAAGCACCACTGCTTCACTAATGCCCTTGAGTATTGCACCAATTGGTAAGTATGTCGGTTATCATTATAAGGAGAGCAAGTCAAGAAAAGGAGGCCTGAAACTAGGAAACTAGGAATTTTCTTGTTAAACTTGGCAAGAGTGGAAGTGAAATGAGGGCACATTAGTCCAAGGTTATGGGGATAATGCCATGAAAAAAAAATTAGTGTACAATGGATTAAATGTTTTCTGAGGGTAGAGAAAGCACCACTGATGAAGAGAGGTCAGTGTGGCCAATAATGAGCAGAACTGATAACACTTGCAAAAATTTGTCAAATTGTGTGTCAAAATCATCAGCTGACTGTGAGAAGCGTAGCTGACCAAGTAACGTTCTTAGAGAAACAGAGAAATCTTAACTGAAAATGGTCTGAACTTTTTGCTAACAACTCACGGCTCTTACATCACAACAATGCACCTGCTCACATGGCACTGTCTGTGAGGGAGTTTTTAGCCAGCAAATAAATAACTGTATTGGAACACCCTCCTTACTCACCTGATCTGGCCCCCAGTGACTTTTTTCTTTACTTAAAGATAAAGAAAGTATTGAAAGAAAGACATTTTGATGACATTCAGGACATCAAGGGTAATACGATGACAGCTCTGATTGCCATTCCAGAAAAATAGTTCCAAAATTGCTTTGAAGGGTAAATTAAGCACTGGCATCAGGGCATAGCTTCCCAGGGGAAGTACTTTGAAGGTGACCATAGTGATATTCAGCAAGGAGGTATGTAGCACTTTTTCTAGGATGGGTTCATGAGCTTAATTGTCAGAACTGGTGGTCCCTGAACAAGAAGATAATGTCCTTCTCTTAGACTCATTTAAATTCCAAAGGGAGCTATTACCCAGGTAATCTTTGCTCCCCGTTCTTTCATCCTCCCTTGTAATCCTTTATTGCCTCCTAACATAATTCCTCTTTTCCTCTTTCCATAACCCATTTTACTAGCAAGGCATATAAGCTTCAGCATTTCTTAAGGAAGTTGATGCTTCATTGGGGGGGGTGGGGGGGTGGAGTTCCTGTGTATACATGTTAAATAAATTTGATAATATTTCTCTTATTAATCTGCTTTGTTATGAGTTTTTTTAGCAAAGCTTCTGAGGAGAAAGGGGAAAGTTTCTGGAGCCATCTGAATTTTGTATTGTCTTCCCCTAAAGGGGAAGTAGTAGTAAAAAGCAAAAGTATTAAAAGTGTAAAAAGCACCAGAGCTTCTGGCAAAGGGAAAGGCCCAACTGGGAAGTCTCCGATATGGGCCCTTTGTCTAGGGATATATGGTGTTAGGTCTTTGCAGTTTTTGCCTCAGGGAAGGAATTAGGGTGTGTGCTCCCTACTCAAGTTGGAACCTCCCAAAATGTTTCAGACTGCTTTGTTCATGATCTTCCTGGAGCCCACACTTTTCTGGTGTGTCCTGAAAAGGGCAGCCTGTTTGTGCCTAGAGATGGGCGAATCTGATGTCTGAGCTCACCTCGGCCTACAGAGTGGGGGATCCCTGGGCAGCTCTGAGTGGGGGAACCCTGTATCAGTTTCCGTGGTATACATATGCCATCACAGAATCTCATTACTACGTATCTACCCAGAAAAACAAAAATCATTTTACCACAAAGACATTTGCACAGAAAGTTTATTACAGCTCAATTCATAATTGCCAACTCATGGAAGCAACCCAAATGCCCATCCCCCTATGTCTACTGTCCACTCCTGCCCTCATGAAGGCCATGTATTATCTGGTCCATATGCTGGAATGCTCTGGGAACAGTGCATGTAGTAAATGAAATTTTTCTTCAAATCTTAGTTTTTGCAATATTTGAGACTGGGGAAAAGAAATTCCTCTGAGGATACATGTCTAAGCAAGAAAGTGGTTATTAATACACAAAGACCAACTTGGTTAAAATACTTTGAATTAAAACTGCCATATAGGTATATATGAAATGTACAACTATTTGCATAGCTTTCTACAACTGATTATTTGATTAAAGTTTACCTAAATTTCCATAAATTTTAACAAATTTGCTTGGATTTCCTTGATAAATTATGTATAAATGAGGATCGTTTTCTACTTTTCCTATAGCTTTTCGGTTAAATTTGACAAATTTTTACTTCATTAGTTTTAATAGTGAGTCGATATTGTAATAAAATGTTAATGTTTGCTTGATATAAATGTTCAAAGAATAATAAAAATTATATAACATATAAATGTTTTTACCAATTTTGTTGGCTTAGATCTACTTTTGTTGCCAGAGGTAACCATTATTAACAGTTACCTTTCAGCAATGCAAACATAAACATTTTACTTTAACTATAATAGTTATCCTGAATATGGATAAATTATATTATATTTAGAGATTTATATATTTTCTAATCTTTGAGTATTACATTGATTAAATATACATAAGGTGGATTTATTTTGTAACAGAATGCATTTTGATAAATTTAATAAAGACAATCAAATGCTTTTCAAATTTACTATTATAATTTATATGCCTGCTGGCACTCTGTTTTTTTCCCCTATGCATTCCTCATGCATTTGCTAGGTATTTTATTCTCTACCTTTTTATTAATTGGGTCTCAAATGCACAGAATAGGATTATGCCAGATACTTGATTTATGACATACTCTAATCATTGATCAAATTTTCATATTTTATTTATTTTGAAATTCATTATTGTTTATGATAGAATAAGCCCCTGAGTAATTATCCAAATGTATAGTATGACCTTGACAATGACCTAGATTTAGTCAATCCTGCACATTTGACAGGTGAAAAATTGTATGGCATTTAACAACTGTGTACATTTCCCTGTCCAGTGTTTTTCTCATCAGATTGTCTTTTACTTACAATTTAAGTTTCTTCTTATATGAATTATTATCCCATGTGATTTACCATTTTATTATTGAACTGTCTTTATATTATTTATTTGTAAGAGTTCTTTATCTACAAGAGGGAACCAAAAAATGTATATACATTTTAAGAAAGGAAAAAAAGTATTAAAGTTGGAATACTCAAGCTTCTTTTCACTTCTGCAATTACAAGTGATACAATATACAATATAAATGTTATCAGTATATACTGAGTATTTCAATTTTAAAACAGTTTTTTTTCGTTTCTTAAAAGGTGAATACATTTTTGTGGCACCCTCTGGGTATCTGGATGGCGAGCTTGTTGTCAAAACTACAGGACATCTTGGCTGTTCAGTTGCCCATCATACAAAGATCCAATTACTGAGAAAATGAGGTGTGCCAAGGAAGAAAGAAAATTTTAATATGAAAATTCTATTATAAGGAGATTGGTAAAAATTGTCTCAAATCTGTTTCTTTCCAGCCAACACATATTGTAGGCTTTTAAAGGCCATATGCCTTGGATCAGGTAATGGTGTAACCACCCAAGGATTATGTGCATTGGGGGCAGGTCTTGAAGGAAGATACATCTTGACCTGAAATCTGTCCAGAAGCTTTCTGAGTCTCAGTTCCTTGATCTTGCAGGAAGTCTATCATTTCTTGGAAACAACTTAAAAGGTCAAATAGTAAAGGTTGAAGATTATAAAAACATACAGAGTCATTGAAATTTGTGCATTGAGCTTATAATCTTTTGAAGATACATCTTCCTTTTTATCTTTTAACTTTAGTCACAGTTGAGTTTTATTTTAATGGAGTCACATTTGTTAATTATGGGGTAAGTGTAGGGGTGTGACTAAGTTCTAGCCAATGGTTGTAGGCACCAGTTCCAGGCCTTTTATCAAAGTCTCTCACATGAGATCCTAAATTTTAGTTTTTCCTTCAGTTGGCCAAAATGGAGACTACCCATTTGGTGTCTTTGGCAACCACATAACATACAGCAGAGCTTCGACGTGCAAAGAGCCTGAGACCCTGAATCAACTCTTAGAAGAATAACAGTGGATTATTGAATTTGAGCCAAATGGAATATAATTTAATTATGTATGTATTCTACTGAAGTGTGGGACTTGCTTGTTCCTGCAGGTAGCATTACTCTTAAGTACCAACTATCTGTACAGACATATTTTATACTTCTTTTTCTACCATGATTATGAAAATTTTTAAATGAAATAGAATGAATATATTTTTATAACTTTATAGTTTTGTATGCTAGGTCTTTAATCAATCTACAATTACTTTTGTTTATAGTTTGACAAAGAAAGCAATTATGTGTTCTTCCAATAGATTCTCAATTTTCCCCATGCCACTTATTAAATTTTCCAATGTTTTCCTGTTAATTTGAAATTGCATTCTAATACTAAATTTCTACATATGTGAAATGTATATAACTCTATATTCTTTTCCATGGATTTTATCATTTGTTCTCATTATGATGCCACAATATTTTAATTACTATATTTTTATAAATGTTTTTAAATCTGGCAAGGAATATGTTTTTTTAGTAGTGTTATTTTTTTCATAAGTGCTTTATGTATTATTTTACATTTATGCCTATTGAATTATGAAGTCATATAGTCAAATTCTCTAAAAATTAATAACATTCTCATTGGGATTGAAGAAATTTAGTGGACAATTAACATCTTTAAAATATTTATATTTCCACCCCAAATATTTGAGATATATCTCTTTGTTCATTAAAATTTATACAATTTTTTTGATATTTCCTATTTTTAGTAAGATGTGTTGTGAAATTATCATTTTCACTAGATTTTTATCTGTAAAGAATAACATTTAGGCTGGCATGATGGCTCATTCCTATAATCCTAACAGTATGGGAGGCCAAGTCAGGAAAATTGCCAGGAAGGAGTTCAAGGCCAGCCTGAGCAACATAGCAAGACCCCATCTCTACAGAAAGCAAAAAAAAAAAAAAAAAAAAAAAGAAAAGAAAAATTGAGTTTAATGTGGTGGTGCACACCTATAGTCCCAAGCACTCAGGAATTCATGAGCATTTGAGCTCATGAGTTTCAGATTGCAGTGAGCTATTATCACAGTATTATCCTTTAGCCTGGACAATAAAGCAAGATCCTTTCTCAAAAAAGGAAGGAAAAAAAAAAAAAAAAAAAAAAAGACAAAGGAGTAACATATTTTAGGAAAACCACAATTCAAATACATAATGAGCTTTCTAGGCTCTGTATGGTTTTTAACTTTTAACTGTGATTTAATTTTAGTGTTATACATATTATTTTGTCTGGATAAAGAATTCAAGGTTATTTTTTCTCAGCTCTTTAAAAATATATCTCCATTTTTTTCTTGCATTAGTTTTGCTAAGCAAGGATTTTTTTCTGATGCCAATCTATTTCTTATTCTATGAATTTTTTTTGTTCGTTTCCGGAATATTTTAGGATTCTCGTTTTATTACTGGAGTATCTCACACACATTGAGGCATGTGTAGGTGCTCCTGTCTGTGGCATCCTTCATGGCACTGGGTGAGCCCTTTTGATATGGACATTGTTCTTTAAGTTGTTTTGTTTTAAATTTTCTGAATCTTATCATTTTCTCTCATCTCAACTACTAGAACATTTTTATGTGAACATAAAACTTCTAGATCTGGTCTCTAAGTCCCTTCGTTTTTATCTTGCACTTACCATCTTATTATACAATTTTGACATTCTGAGATCCTTTGAACTTTATCTTCTAGTCTATTCATATTCCATTCTGATATTCCTACATCTTTTCACAGAAATCTGTGGGTGCTTTATCCTCATAATTCAGAATTCTAGTAATATCATGTCCCTTTATAATTGAATTTGAACAAGAAAATGTTCACCTCAAATTAACCTGTAATATACATATAGAATGTTATATATTTTAAAAATAAAGTATGGAAGATAGAAACATTCCAGTAAATTCTTTGACTTTGTATATTTACTATAATAATTCAATTCTTTCTCCTAAAATACTGCGTTGACCTATTCTTAATGATATTACATTCTCACACAGAGGGAGAGAGTTGTGTGCATTTCCATAAGCTATCATGAAAGAACAAGATAGGGAAGGGGAATTACTCTCCCCAAAGGGTAAAGGAGTAGAGCAAGGTGGTTTGGGAGAGCAAAGTATTTATAAATAGGAAAGATACCAGCAATATCTAGTTGGAAGTCGATAAAGAGCATCTCCAGTTATTAAGACAAAAGTGAAAATGAGACTAAATTTAAAAATTGGGAAAAAAAGTGTAGAGAATGAAATCTGAAATCCTAGGGCAGGCTGCCCTAGAATAAGCAGAAGCCTGATAACAAAATATAATTTCAAAAAAACTGTTTAGCCAAAAGTAGGCTTGTAATATGATGGCTGTTCTTTAAAGAGAGAAGGATGAGATCCAGGAATGGTCCAGAGTTTGGGCACTGGTGCCAGGAACTGTGCAGCCAGGGTGCGCACTACAGCTACATGAATGGTTTCTCTGTGCCTCAAGTTCCTTGGATATAAATGGTGCCGATCTTCACCACCACCTTTTAGAATGCCTACATATTAAATTAGTTAATGTATGTGAAACACTTAGTGCAATGTTATAGTTGCTTTTAAATAGGCAACCTAATATAGTCAGCATTTGAACCAGGTATGGTGGCTTATGCCTATAATCCTGGTTACTCAGGAGTCTGAGACAGGAGGGTCACGTGAATCCAGGACTTTGAGGCTTCAGTGAGCTGTGTGACATTATAATACAGCCCGAGGGACAGAGCAAGGCATTATTCTGAGGTTTAAAAAAAATAAGTATTAGGAAAATCATATCAACACTCATCCCTATTAAGGTGACAGAATAGTATGATGATAATTTATTTGTATCATTACTAATCTATAATTTAGGCACGTGCCTAATATAATTTAATCCTTTAATTCAATCCTGTGAATTAGATACTATTACTCTTTTGTTTGGATAAGGAAACTGAGCCCTTGAGTTCATGAGTATTTTTTTCCAAATTCATCAAGATAGCAAGTCTAAGGATTGGGGTTTGGCTGGATGCAGACGTTCAACACTTGCTACCAGTCTAGGATGGTTTAATTATGAAATGTGTCATTGTACAGGACCTTGGTACAGGCAGATGCTTGGTTGATTTCGCTATGTCTTTTAACCTTTAGTTTAAATAATAATATACTTCCATAATTGACAATAAATTATTTAAAGTCCACATTCAGATCTATTGAAAGAGAAATTTTTACTCTTGGAGAAGCTTGTGGGATTAATACAGAGGGGCTTCTCTCTTGAAAGAAGAGATCAATGTCGATCTCATCTAAAAGGCTCCCAGAATGATTTTAATACTCATCTTCCCAACTTCTATGTAGAGTTTATTACTGTGAACAGGATGCAAGAAGATAATATTTGATACTTTCTAGAACTAAAGGTTTGAAAAGAGCCTGAGAGCAGTTAAGTCACTAGCCTCTGGAAAATAAACTACGAGTTCTTACCCACAGAAAGCATGGAAGAGCAGCTTGATATGTTCTTTAAATGAGAGATTTTCAACCCTCACACACATTATGCACCTTAAGGAAGAAGACTATCATTACAAAACAAAGCTTATCATCAGTTTGCAGGGAGAAGAGCATCAAGGACGTGTACTGAGTATGCAGCCCAAGGCGCTTCATCATGGACACTGCTCTGCTGTTTGTACTTGATATATTATGGAGGCAAATCTTTTCTCTTTATAATAAACATACATCCACACACTTCCAGAACATCATCTGCCATCTGCACGGTGTATACTTCCCTTCATTCATCACATATCCTTGTGTGATGATGCCTGAAATCCCACCATTCTGTTGTCTTTTAAAATCTCTCTCTCTCTCTGTCTCCATCTTTCTCTTCCTTTCTCTGATGTTTATTCAGTCTTTTTCCTGTCAAACATGTATGTATGTATGTATGTATGACATTTGTTATAGGTTAAAAAGGCAAAACAATAATAAAACTGCAATTTTTAACAACTATGTCATCTCCTATCCTAATTCCAATGTCCTAAAGTATCTCTAATTGTATCGATATTGTGGGCATCCTTTTTGCATGCTAATATAGATAATGTGTATAATATTTTAACATATATACACACATATAAACATGTACAAAGTTTTAAAGTAAAAGCATAAAGTATTGCTTGTGTACTTAATATCTAACACATAAAGTATTGCTTATGTACATAATATCTAACACATTTGCTTTAATAACAACATAGTACACACCATATGGATATATCATAATTCATTCAATCATTGTTATTTTAATATACTGATTTCTATAGCACTGCTGCAATAATTTTGGTACATGTAGGATGTTTATATTTCTGTAGTACTCTGCAGCCATCCTTTAAATACAAATTTATTCTAATTGAGTCTCCAATGCAGACATGCACACTAGATTTATTATGTCAGTTTCCCTCGGTGACAATGTAGCATCAGAGATTTACTTCTGTGAAAGAACAAGGGTAGTGTTGTCTGTGTGCAGAAGTTAGAGGTGAAAGGGAATCACAAAGGCCACATCTGTGAATTATTTTAAAATAATACCCAGGCATGTTTATACATTTATTTATATATCTATTAAAAATATACATCATAGATAGGTTATCACAATTTAAGATTTAAGATGGGTAGTTGTCAAAATGACACAATATTGGCTCTATATTTTTATAAGATTGCATTATATATGTACTAAATTATATGTTATTATAAAATTTTATAAATTTGCAATCCATTAGATTATGTTTATTTTGATAAATGCTTTTTATTCCCCAACATGGTAGCCCAAAATAAAGAATTGCATTAATCCCATACAACACAGAATTCAGAAGTAGTTTGCATTCTGGTATAACATAGCGATGCAAAGATCCTGTGTGGAACCTCAGCTCCTCCTTCCTTTCTGCTCTACTCATCTTCTAACATGTGGTTTCTGTCTTCTTGGTCCCCATAGGGCTCCTACATGCCTGGGTATTGCCCCCTTCTTTCTGGCAGGAAGAAGAGGAAACTGCAAGGAATGAAATGCAGATGTTGGTGAGTCTATTCTTTTTTGAAATGCTTTCCAGAAATACTGAACCATGACTTGTATTTATAGTCTATTTATGAGTTCTGTGTCAATGAAGGGTTAACATAGAAAAAATATAAATTAACAATACAACAATTAAAAGTAAAACAAATAAAAAGCAATAGAACATTACAACTGTTTACATAGCATATACATTGTCTTTGGTAGTTTTAAGAAATACAGAGAAGATCTAAGGATGTGGAAGGTTGTGCATGGGTTATATGCAAATACTAAGACACTTTATATAAGGGACTTGAACATTTTGGGGATTTGATCCCCCACTAATACCTGGGGACAACTGTTCATCCTGTCAGAAAGAACTGTCACATGGTCTCTAAGTACAAAGGATGCTAGGAGGCATTTAGTCTGGATACATTGCCATTAGTAAACAAAAAAGTGAGAATGGACGTGAGGAAAGCCTGCAAGCCTTGCTCTCCGTGTGTGTGTGTGTGTGTGTGTGTGTGTGTGTGTGTCCGTGTATATCAGTGAGCACTGTGAGAGTCAAACCCGGGTGTTATACACCTTTATAATCATAACAACACCTTTCACAGAACATGTGCTCTGTTAACATGTACTGATGGATTAATTTGTGAAATCTAATCTTTTTTAGAGGGTATTAAAAGAATATATTAACTTAACCATTATAACACAGTATTTATGAATAACCATAGTGACAAAATATTATTTTACCTATGTTCCTTATTATGAAAAATGTATACAGAACAGAATTGGCATGAAATGTCTCTATTCCCATGACATAGACTGTAATGGAAAATTATCCAAGCAAGCCCAGCCTAGCCTTAGGATTTTCATCTTGTGATCCTCTTCATATGTCATACTGTAGTACATGGACAAAAGCCAGCACATTTGATTTAAAACTATTTCCAGAGGAATAAATTGTTTTCTTAAGCTTACCAACCAGCTTCCTCCAGCAGGAACATTTTTCTCTTCACAAAATGTCACTATTTCTTCTTGGCATAGCCAAAAATGATATTCACAGCACTGATAAAGAATTCCTAAGGTGATTCTTCCTTGAGTGTCTGTACACAGTTAGAAAGAAATGTGAACATTTAGGAAATTTTCTTGATAATTCAGAAAAGAAAAGTTTTGTTGGGTTATAGAAAAAGAAGATGGGTTATTTTGGCTCCAGTTAGCTGAGAATTATACATTTTAGAATATGAGAACACGTTGTATGAGAACATGATATATCCTCTCTATATGTGTATCTAGTATCTATTTCTTTATGTTTGTATATTGTATTAGTCTATGTTGCTATAAAGAAATAACTGAGGCTGGGTAATTTATATAGAAAAGAATTTATTCAGCCTTCAGTTCTGCAGATTCTACAAGAAGCATCGCTCCAGCACCTGTTTCTGGTGAAGGCTTCAGGGATCTTCCAGTCAAAGTGAAGGGGGAAGCAGGTGTGTCAGTTTGCTTAAAAACAGTTGGCTGTCTTGTGTGTGACCTTATAAAGTTAGAACTTTCTCATTGGTGGGGGGACAACAAACCATTCATGAGGAATCTACCACCATGACACAAACACCTCCCACCAGGCCCCACATTCAATGCGGGGATCAAATTTCAGTGTGAGTTTTGGAGGAGCCAAGTATCTCAATCATAGCCTGTATCTCTCTAAGGCCATAGTTTGAAGAATTGACTTGAAGTGTTTAATTTTACTAGACCATTTTTACAACTCTACAATTGCCTAATATTTCTAGTTGATTTTCAAAATATTTTTTGTAATATGAAAAATTTCAAATGTATAGCAAAAGTAGTACATGGAACAATTGATAAATTTGTAGTCAATTCTGAGTCTATCCTCAACCCTCAACCTCATCCTATATAGTTGATAAATATTGTATATGTAAATATTTCAGAATATATCTAAAAAATTCATATTACCATGTTTACAAAATTCATATTATCATTATTAAATCTAGAGATCAAATATTCCATAATATTAAAAAATATTCAGTGTTCAGATTCCTAATTATCTCTCCTTTATTTTTTATTGTAAGAAGATATTTTTATTTTGTTTTAATTAGAATCAAAATAAGGTCCATATGTGGCTATCATAATGGAAAAAATAATTTAAAGTTATTAATAAGGGTTACATTTTTTGGCATATGTGGTCTTATTTAATCTTCAAAACTAAATTACAACACTTAAGATTATGTAGTTTTGATACAAACTCACAGTTCTTGCCTAAGAACATAGAGTGATGGGATAGGGTTTTCCAGACAGGTAATCCAACTCCTCAGAGCCTGCTTTTAACCACTATGCTATAATGTCTTGAAGACAATAATTCTACATTGTAGTAATATTCACCCTAAAAGGTTTTAATACTTAGAAATTTCATGCCACATTCAAATGCACAGAATAAGATTGAAACTGAATTAATGCAAATGATAATATAGTATCTGTACTGGTGTTTGAGGGGATGTGGGAGATATATTAGAAATCCTAAAATGATTATTGTAAAGTGGGGAACATAAGCTTATAATTGGAAAGGAGACTGTAAATGGCATCTGATTGTATACTTTGAGAAATAGTTCACTTCCATGTGAATTATTTCAATATTGGGCAACTCTAACTTAGAAGGTTTTTTAAAAATTGAAGTTGAAATCAATTTTCCTCTAACCTTTAGCTACTTTGACAATGAATTGACACAGTAGACAGACATTGAATCAAACTTCTCTTCTGATTATCAGTTCTTCAAATACCTGAAAGCATCTGATTTATCCACAGTAAAGGTTCTCTTTTTAGTGTGATTACAACAACATTCAATTTCTTCAACTCCCTACGCAAATTTTATTTTTAACAATGCTTAAAGTGACCTTTCCTGACACTTTCATCTAAACTAGTTTCTTCTAAATGTATTTTTAGAGCACATATGGTAGTATTTAATGATATTCTTATTGATTTATTATTTGTTTAATATCCATTTTAATATGCTGTACCCTCCATGATGAGAGCAGAACCTATTATTTTTTTGTTTTACCACTGAATTTTAAAAGCCTGAAATAGTGTCTTATGCAAATAAAGTGTTCAGTCCATGAGTGCAAATGAGTAAATGCTTTAATAAATGACGTATTTTCCTGAGTCCTCCCATAAAAGTCTGTCTGATGGGTCACATTTTTTGTGAACTTTTGAAGAACTCACGCATCACCAGCCATGGCAAATATAAAACTGATGCTATGTTTCAGACATAATTTCACCAATGTAAGATGCATTGAACTGTTCGCTCCTTTGATATGTATAGTTGTGTTAGTGTCAATTATCGAGGCACAGAGTGGATTGTTCAGTACTCTTTTGTTCTTTCTTGTAACAGCTATAAAAATTTCATCTTATTATTTTGTCTGATCTTTTCAACCGCCTGGGTCTTTTTTAACATGCTGATCCTGTGCACTCACTGTCATTCCCATTTTTACCTTTTGAAAATTGAGCAGTCAGTCCTCCATGTTAATTAAATTTCTAAATTAAAACATATTTAATAATGTGGCAAAACAGACTGAAACAGAAAGATGTGAGGCTTGTCACTTTGAGATTTCTTTTCAGTTGGCAGATGACATTATTTTGGGTACCATTATTAAACTACCTAAAAAATATTCACAAAAAAGTACACTGCTCATATCATCATTCTCTTACTTCCTTGTCTTTAAGGGTAACGTGACTTTGTTAAATGTTTTCTTGCAATCACAGTCAATTTTTTACAGTCTTCTTTGTTCTGCCAATATTATAAAGTTATTGAAAGTGGCAACCTGCTGAAAAAAGCACTATCTACTTTTTATTTCAAAATACTAATTAAGGGGGTAAAAGGGTTTTTATTACATGGATATCTCAAATGAGGCTTAAATCAGGGGTGTTAGTATGTCCACCACCAGCATTTTGTTGACTGTCCCCAATAGTTAAGGATTTATCTCACATTCACCCTCCTGCCCTTCTGCCTTGGTCTCTCATGTTCTTTATATTGATTTATGTTTATGTGCATGTTTGCCCAACTATTAGCTCCCACTAATTAGTGAAAACACAGTGTTTGGTTTGCATTTCTGAAATATTTCACTTAAAATAATAGTCTCCACATCCTCCATATTGCTGCAAATGATATTATTTTAAGGATGAGATGTACTCCCCAGTATATGTATAGTGAATACATACATACACACACACACACACACACACACACACACACACACACACAGTAGAATCTCCATAGTTGCCCACCTCCCTACATTAACCACCTTAGGCTGACCTCATTATCACAGACCAGGCATCCACCACATGTACTCACTGGAAGACTGACTTCTCTATATTGACCACCTCTGTAAGTTGTATCTTGACCACTTGGACTGTGACACACGACATTAATTTACCCTCTATAAGTTGACCAGTTGAGTCCACTCTACACCAAGAGGTAGAAAGTGTGGACTTTGCCCCTTAGTTGTACTTTTTTTTTTTTTTTTTTTTTTTAGTATTAGTTTTTTTTTCATGTTTTATTGTTAGCATGTTTTGGAATAGGCCTAATATCTTATTGTTCATCATGTCTTGTGGAAGATTTTTTCAATGTGAAGGAATAGTCTGATTTGTAGGTACACTCTAGAATTACTAAAACATGTTACAGTTAATCAAGATGTGATGATCAAAAGGAAAGAGCTGATATTGAAGGAAAAGAATGTTCTACATTTTCTGGAAAATAACAGACAAGGAAAGATGGTGGAACGTTTTGGTGTTAGCAAGACCCCAGGTAGCAACATCCAAATAGTAAACAGGAGTACTAAATATCTACCTACAGAACCCCAAAATCTAATGAGGAAAATAATGGAGCAACTTATTTACAATGAGGCTGAATAAAAGACCAAGAAGCTTAGAGATGGGTAGAGTTAATTTTGGCCGTGAAGAAAGCATTTGGGGTTAAGTTTCACAGAAATGAATAGTTTGGTATGGCACTTGAAGTATGATGTGATATGAGAGTTACTGTTCTGCTAGTGTTAGCAGGGTGAGTAAAAGGGCTGAAGTTTTCGAGAGTATGACACGTTCAGAGATTGATGAGCAGTTAGACATGGCTGAATGAGTAAGAAACAAAGGTCAGATCTGGTGGATACAATTATTGAAATTTCAGACTCCCAGTTGAGTTCCAGGAATAAAAGATATTTAATAGGGTTTTTTAAAATAAATGTGAGTATTAGCAGTTCTTATACACACACACACACGGGTTTGAAATTATGTTTAGGAATATCTAAGTTTAAAAAAATGCATGGTTCTTTATTAAGACTTTTCAAATATTTTGATGTAAACTATGATAGGTCTAACATGTAGGGGTTTTAATGTTTATTTTAACAGGAAACAAATCTTCGTGTGAAATATCTTGAGGAATTCTTATTCTGTGTAGCATATTTTAGGAGATAATGTGGTAAAATATAGTACATGCGCAAAAAGCAAAAGAGAAAAGAGGGATGAAGCTGAATGGAGTATATGTTAATAAATCACACATTTCAAACAATATCTCCTTGAAGGAAAAGTCTGGTAAAATTTATGTGATCCTTTGAGTGGCAGCTCAAATAATTTACTTTTTATACATTTTATTGTAAAAGCCAAGAAAGGCTACATATATATATATATATATATATATATATATATATATGCATACACACACAGTGTCCATAAAGTTTGTGTGCAATTTACTATGTTAAACTATTTTAAATTGCACACGAACTTTATGTCCACCCTGTATATATGTAAATATACATATATGTAAATATATACATATATTACAATATATATGTTATAAATAGAAATGTATACACACACACACACACACACACATACATATATTACACACACACACACTCCTAAATGTAATACTAGTATGAGGAGGATACGTAAATGAGATAGTTTCTGTAAGGGTGTTCCCCAATGGGTCATATAACACAAACACATCTAAAATCAGTGTGACTTGCAAGAAAAAGTTCAGTTAATTTGGCACAGGTACTTCTGAGTAATATGTGAATTGTCCATGGCAGCGGAACTTAATGCATTTTTCATAAAACTATAAAGATCCCCCCCCCCCCAATATTATTATGCCTTTGACTCAGTGAGTACCCTTGTACTTTCTAAGAATGTTCCAGGTCACTGCATGGCTTCATTGCCTGAGTCATACCTACAAATGAGCAGGTCCTTGTACTCTGTGTCGGAAACTACGTGAGATACTGTAGGTTCTACAGTGAGATACGTAAAACAAAACTTCTGGCCTCGAGAAATTGGCCTATTGGTGGGAGAATGAAATCTATATGGAAAAAGGTGACAGCCATTATCATACAGCATACATTAAATGTGGAAATGAGCTTTAGAGGCCATTACTGTTGTCATAGTTGATTATGACTCCAACTTCTGGAAACAGGGTTCTGAGAGCCTCTGAGCCGACCACAGCACAAATGTGTCTACGTTTATACAAACATGAAGCTGTTTAGACATAGTGGGAGGTATATTGATCAGGGTCTGGAGATAAATTATATAAAGTTTGCTAATTTTTTAAAATTTTGCTTAAGAATGAAACATGTATCCTTGTTGCATAGAGAGGAACTTACATATTCACTGGTGCTCACAGAAAATGCTCTGTTACGTTTGTTGGTTAAGCCAGGTTGTGATTTCACTGGATTCTTCTTCCTCGTTGCCTCTAACTCTTGTCCTGGGATGCTCAAGTGTGATCCAGCCTTTTACTGTTATGCATATTTTCCCTTCATTGCTCTAATTTGGAAATGTATCTCATCTTGCCTAAAGTAATAAATTTATTACTCAAGATTTTGTCTCCAACAGTAGAGTCTCAACACTAATGCTGGTTCAATATTTTCTATTTTATTTGACAAAGGAGATATGAGGTAGAGATGGGAAAGAAAGAAAGAATAAAGATGGAGGGGAAGTAAAAAAAAAATGAGTTTATAAGTCAAAGAGAAAAACAAGGAAAAATAAAGAGAAGGAAGAAGAGCAAAGGTGAAGAAACAAATTTCGATAAAATTAGAAAAATCTAAGACTGATCTTGCTGAGTACTGCAATATAGGTGGATGACCCTAAGCAAATCAGTTTATTTCTCTGGATTTCGGTTTACTTCTCTGTGGAATATGGGGGCTGTACAATGATTTTCAGTTGCATGATTCGCTGGATTTTATGAATCATATATAAAGCTGTAGGGATCGTACAATTCTCTTAGGGCCCAGAAGTAAATCCCCTGGGAAAGTAGGTTGTTATGTCCTAAAGACTTGTCCAGGAAGCAATTTGCCATATCCTCTTTATCTATCTAGAGGGATATATGTTCTCTAGTCATTTGCATGGCTACTTAATGAAAAGTCACATGCAAGTAACTATCTTTCCAGTTTTAATTAAGTCTTAATCCATGGAAAAAAATTTGACAGCCATAGGGGTTTATTAAATACAATGATGTATGTTAACATCTGCTTTTTTTTTTGAAACTTCACAGGAAGGGAGTGGTTAAGAATGGCCATACATAGCCAGTGAAAGATTGCTCATTCACAACTCAGTTCACTAAACCAAACAGTGGAGAAGGCCTTGTTTCCTTACAAAATTCTCATTCCCTTCATCAAAGAGGCTAATGAAGAAAATTCACCATTATAAAAATTCTGACTATAATACTCTAAAGAAGTTTCTTCATATATTCAGTAAAAGTTAACAACAATGGCTTCATCATTTTAACCATAAATATCAATATTTTCTCTTTCAAAATTTTCTGTGCATATATAATTTATTGAAATATAAGTGATTTTTAATTATTATTGATGTTTGAAGAGGCAGCTCCACCTTGCCACCACAATGCAACCTTCCTGCATCTGTTAACACATACATTAAGATGTAAGTAATATATACATTTCAAAGAAATGAATAGCTAGTATCCCACTAAGCTTCTGCTTGTCAGAATTTGTTTCTAGAAGGGTTATAAATGTTAGCAATAAGAAAGCTAACTGTTTCTATGTCCTCAGTAACACATTCTAGTCTATTACGTGACGTATGAGCAAAGGAACAGCTGAGATGGATGATGAATGATCAAATTAAAATCCTTCCCACTCTTAGAGCAAATATTTCTCATGCTGACAATTTGTCCATTTACTATTCTTTTGTGAAAACTATTGTACCCTAGATGTCTCAATTTAAATTTGCCAAGAGTTTGAAAGCTTAGAGAATGATTTTTGGCCATACTGTATTCCCAACATTTACTGAAAAATAGAGAAATAAATTTTAAATTCATATTAATAGTAACTTCACATGTACTCTACATAGGATCAGTCATGAGATAATTTGAAAAGGTGCACACACATGTGGTTTCATATGATGTTATTTAATGTGAGACCAGAAAACATAAATACCACAGCACAACTAGCGCCTGGGGGGGGGGGGGGGGGGGGGGGGGGGGGGGGGGGGGGGGGGGGGGGGGGGGGGGGGGGGGGGGGGGGGGG
>CAUYPK010152224.1:0-33083 GCA_963574355.1 Loris lydekkerianus
GGACAGAGGGAGCCAGCAGCTATACCCAAGGCGCCCCTTCTTCTGAGAAAGAGGTGCTGGGCATGCAACTGTTGGGGCGACCCATGAAGGCATTTCTCTCCTGTCCTATGAACCTTCTTAACTTAATAAAATGTTCCAGCAGCTCTGGTGTCCTGGATGGCTGGGCAGAATGAGAATGGAGATTGAGGTTTCTTAAAGTGGCTTCCAGCCCCACCATCCTCCCCGCCCTTCCTGAAGCAATGGCATGTGGGCTTCTGAGGGCAGAGGTTCCCCCATGAGGCGAGGGCTTTGATGTTCCATGTGTGACTTGCAGGCCGCAGTAGCAGGGAACATGTGAGAAATATCAAGCCCAAGTCACTGACCTGCTGAATCGGAGTCGTCTTTTTTTTTTTGAGACAGAGTCTCACTATGTTGCCCATGGTAGAGTGCTGTGGCATCACAGCTCACAGCAACCTCAAACTCCTGGGCTCAAATGATTCTCTGGTCTCAGCCTCCCAAGTAGCTGGGACTATAGTACCTCCACAATGACCAGCTATTTTTATTTTTATTTATTATTTTTTGAGACAGAGTCTAACTGTGTCACTCTCAGAAGAATGCCATGGTGTCACAGCTCACAGCAACCTCTAATTCTTGGGCTTAAGCCATTCTCTTGCCTCAGCCTCCCAAGTAGCTATAACTACAGGGCCTTCTACAATGCCTGGCTATTTTTTTGTTGTATTTGTCATTGTTAAACTGGCCTGGTCTGGGTTTGAACCTGCCAGCATTGGTGTTTGTGGCTGTAGTGTAACCACTGTGCTATGGGTGCTGAGCCTGCCCAGGTATTTTTAGAGATGAGGTTTTGCTATTGCTCAGGCTGGTCTTGAACTCATGAGCTCAAGCAATCTGCCCATCTCAGCCTCCCAGAGTGCTGGGATTACAGGCATGAGCCAATGCGCCTGGCTCAGAGACTGCTTTTTAACAGGGTTCCAGTGATTCACATGAACCTCCAAGTCTAAAGAGCCTTGGAGAAAGGCCTGGAGTTAAAGCTGCCCCAACTGACCTTAAGCAAGTTATGTCCCCTCACTGAGCCTCAGTTTGCTTCTCCATCAAAAGATATCTTTCTTCCAGCTCAGTTCTATATTGAGGCCCAGATCTGGGGTGGGGACAGTGGATGTGTCCATCCCAGGCCCAGACCCACTAGGCCATGAGTCATTATCATGTCATTATTAGGTTTGGGTTTTCTTTTTAGAGACAGGGTCTGTCTCTGTTATCCCCCAGGCTGGAGTGCAGTGGTATGATTATAGCTCCCTGCAGCCCCAAACTCCTGGGTTCAAATGATCCTCTTGCCTCAGCCTCCCAAGTAGCTAGGACAACGGGTGCACAGCACCATGTTCAGTTAATTTTTTTATTTATTGTAGAGATGGGGTCTTGCTATTTTGTCCAGGCTGGTCTTGAACTTCTGGCCTCTAGCAATCTTACCGACTTGTCCTTCAAAAGTGCTTGGATTGTAGGCATGAGCCACTACGCCAGGCCATCAGTCATTTCCATTTGAGCTATTCTAATAGTGGGAGGGTCAGATGGGGCTGGGAAGGGGTTCCATTTCTGAGTCCCAACAGGCCACATCCCAAAGGAGCCCAACAGGCTGAGAACTGAGAGGAGACCTCGAGGAATCCTGCAGGCTAAAGAGTGCTTTTGCAAGTGGCATTAAAATAAGACTTCCAGATGGAAAGATCAGAAAAGGCACTTGGAGTAGAGGCAATAGCAGGAATAGATGTCCTGTGACTATCCCTGGCATATTCAGGGAAAGACCCACAGGAGAGTGACCTCATGGAAAGTGGGAAAGTATATCCGTTCCTTTGCCAGTGATTGGTTCAGGAATGGACATAGGAATCCGTTTTAGCCAGTGAGATAGGAGGGGAAGTCTTGGCTGGCGGTGGAGGCGGGCATTGGGCAAAGTCTCCTTGCTTTTACAATGGGGCACAGGGAGGAAGGCCTCTCCTGGCCTTGCTGCCATCTTGCCTCAACTGTATGCCGAGACTGGCAGAACAGAAAGGAGAAAGGCTGGGACCCTGAGCCATCCAGTCAGTGATGAAGCACCCATTACTGCAATATCTCAAAAGAACTGACAGAGAGGCTCGGTGCCTGTGACTCAAGTGGCTAAGGTGCCGGCCACATACACCTGAGCTGGCAGGTTCGAATCCAGCCTGGGCCCAACATGACAATGACAGCTACAACCAAAAAAAATAGCCAGGCATTGTGGCAGGTGCCTGAGTCCCAGCTACTTGGGAAGCAGAGGCAGGAAAATTGCTTGAGCCCAGGAGTTTGAGGTTGCTGTGAGCTATGATGCCATGGCACTCTACCCAGGGCCACAGCTTGAGGCTCTGTCTCAAAAAAAAAAAAAAAAAACAATGAACTGACAGAGAATGGAAATTGTCATGTGCTGCTGGTGGGAGCACACTTCACACAACCACTGTGGGAAATTGGCAGATTCTTACAAGGTTAAACATCTACCCCGTGGCCTAGTACAATAATATTCATATCAACTTTATAGAAGCCCAAATCTGTAAACAAAGTACCATTGGCCATCAGCAGTCTGAATAAATCATGGTATATTTATACATTATTACTCTCTAGCAACTTAAAAAATTACTGCTACACATGAAAATATGGATGGAGTAAAAGAAGTTAGCGACAAAAGAACGCATGCTGTGTGATTCCATCTATATGAATTTCAAAAACAGACGAAACTCACTATGGTGATAGTCATCAGAATAGTGGGAACCTTCTGGTGCTAGAAATGTACCTTTTTTTTTCTTTCTACTCATAGCATCTTGGTGAAGAAATGTATTTTCTATATTTTAATCTGGCTAGTGGTCACGTGGATATGTACACATGTAAAAATTCACCATGCTGTACACTTAGGGTTCGTGTATTTTACTGTGTGGAAATTATGTCTCAATAGGAAAAAAAAAACTTGTACAAAAGAATAAGCCAGGGTTCCAGCAGATGCCCAGATGAATCACCTGGGCAATATCCTAGTCACCTCAGTGACACAGGGAATTTGGCCCAAACCACATGATTTGGCTGCAAAATCTGGTCAAACACCTTAGGCATGTGCTCTGAATAGAACACAGACTGAGTATCAGCAATCCTGATACTGCTGCCTCCAGCTGGCTGTGTGATCCTTGCTGAGTCATGTCTCTTTCTGAGCTTTATTTCCCCATCTGTTAAATGGGAACAATAATGTCATTGGACCCCAGCTGTGTAATTAGTAAATAACCAACTGTTTCAATTGTCTATTGCTGTGTAACCAACTATCTACCACAAATGTAACAGCCTAGAATGCCAATATTTTATAGACACTCTAGTATTGTGAGTTAATCTGGCTCAATTGGGCAGTTCTCTTCATGTCTTTTTTGCAGTCAAGTGGCAGCTGGGGTTGGGGGTCATCTGAAGGCTGTACTAGGCAGTACTTCCAAGCTGGCTTTTTCACTCATGTCTGGGGCCTCGGATGGGATGCCTGCAACACTGGGGCCAGCTGGACATCTCTCTCCCTTTCTCCATGTGGGCACTTCATGTAGCTAGCTGGGGCTTCCTCACAGCATGGCAGTCTCAGGCTAGTCTGCAGTCTGACTTCCTCCATGGTGGTTGACTTCCCTTAGAAAGAAGGCTCAAGAGATGCAGGTGGAATCTCCAACTCCTTACAAATTAGACTTGGAAATGCTGGAGCATCACTTGCATCACATTAGTCAATAAGAAGTCACTGGGCCAGCCCAGATTCTGTGGGAGGGGACAACAGCTGGGCATGAACATCAGAGGTGTGATTCGCTAGAAGCCATCTTTCTTCTCTGTTCCTGCTGCTCTACCTACTCTCCAGCTCCTCCTCTATCTCCTTTGTGGAATTCTCTTTCTTTCCAGGCCACTAATGTTATTCTTTCCCAGTCCTCCAGTCTTTTTTTTTTTTTTTTTGAGATGGAGTCTCAAGCTGTCACCCTGGGTAGAGTGCCATGACGTCATCATAGCTCACAGCAACCTCCAACTCTTGGGTTCCAGTGATCCTCTTGCCTCAGTTTTTCTATTTTTTGTACAGATGGGGTCTCACTCTTGCTCAGGCTGTTCTCGAACTCCTGAGCTCAAGCAATCCACCCATCTCAGCCTCCCAAAGTGCTAGGATTACAGGCATGAGCCACCTTGCCTGACCTCTCTACTTTTCTTCTATGTGCTATCTTGTGATGACCTTGATCTCTTGGCCTTGCTTTTTGTTACCAGCTGTGCTAATCACTCATATCTGTCTTCAGCCCAGACCTTACTCAGGAGCTCCAGTTTTGGACAGCCTCAATCTCAAGGTCACCATCAAGGCCTTGTCTTTCCTCCAACCTGTTCCTTCCTCTTCAGTGTGTGCTGGCCCCT
The DNA here is from genome assembly GCA_963574355.1 of Loris lydekkerianus. Classification (NCBI taxonomy): domain Eukaryota; kingdom Metazoa; phylum Chordata; class Mammalia; order Primates; family Lorisidae; genus Loris; species Loris lydekkerianus. The sequence continues at coordinate 4,390 of CAUYPK010152224.1, forward strand.
TGAGTCAGCCTCTGGAGTAGGTCTTGGGGACACAACTGGCACCAAGCATCCTGGCTTCAGAATGTCTCAGTCTGGGAAGGAGGTGAAATTGGAATCAGGCAGTTAATTATGAGAAGCCACACTGACAGGGAGGATGCAGTCAACACAGCCTGGGAGGGAGGGCAGGGAAGGCTTCTTGGAAAAGCAGGCTGGACTTGACCAGGCTAGGTGGGTGGGGAGAGTACTAGTCAAATGAGCTTCAAAGGTTCTGAAATGGGCCAGTCAGGGTGGCTCACACTTGTTATCCCAGCACTTTGGGAAACCAAGGCAGGAGGATCATTTGAAGCCAGGAGTTTGAGGCTAGCCTGGGCAACATAGTCAGATACTATCTCTGAAAAAAAACAAAAAAGTCAGCTAGTGAATGTAAAATGCTGAGAAGAGTGCCTGGGACCTACCTGAGCACAGTACAAATGTTACCTATTATTATTGTTGTGACAGTGTTATTGTCATGAGGTGTCATGAGGATTAAATGAAATGGCATATGTAAATTTGAAAGCACAGGGCCTGGAATACAATATTTTAATAAATAGGAGCTATTATTTTATTATTAGTCAGAAGTCAGCCATTGCCTCTGCCCCCTGCCATCTCCAGGAGATCTGGTTAAACTTGTTCCAAACCCCGCCCCAGTTTCATGGCTTGTGAGAACCCAGACACTTTTCAGGACTTCCTTTCTTAGGGTAGGACTGCTGCCAGGCACAAGGCCAGGCCCTTCGGTGGTTCCGCAATAAATTCCCTTGCAGAATGTTCTATTAAGGACTGTTAACACCTTGACCCTGTACCTGGCAGGCTGAAAGGGTCTGGCCCGGCCACTAGTTGCTGCCCAGCTCCTCCTACCCCACCAGCCGTGGCCAGTGACCCCTTTTGGTTCTTGCTGCTTATCCTCGTCCCCGTGACCATGACCTGCTTGGGTCCCTTCCCAGGTTTTTCTTTCTCATCCAATCAGCACACACCCAGCAGGGGCTCTGTAAAACAGGGGGTCAGCCATGGTGCTGCCCTTAGCGAATGCCTGTCCTGACCCCCTTTTGCCCTCAAGATGAAGTCGTGGCATGTGAACCCCTCCACCTCTCCCTGCTCCTTCAGGGTGTCTGGGCTCAGTCTCCTCTCCCTGCTCCTTCAGGGTGTCTGGGCTCCAGGCTTCCACTGTGTGAATCTACCTGCAGCTCCCAAAGGGACCCAGCCCCATCTGTCCTCAAGGCTCTCTTCCCAAATGCCCTTCCCAGGCCCTCCCTCCCCTAGTAGGCCCCCTAAGACTCAGGAGTCAGACCAGTTGCCATCTGCCACCTCCAGGAAGCCCTCCTAGATCCCCCAAATGGGCTACATGCCTACTCTGGCTCCCCAAACACTTGGAACCTGACATGGTCTTTGGCTCCCCAAGACTGTGAGCCCCTTGAGACCAGGGATAGTTCTGATTCACTTCTTTGTCCCCAGTGCCCAGCACAGAGCACACAGAGTCTCAGCTGGATGAGTGTTGTTCGATTGACTGATTGACTAACTAGAAGTAAATGACCACTGAACCAGGCACCCTAAAGGCAGGGCCCAGCCACAGCTTTAGCCCCACCACAAATGGCAAGGGGTTGGGCTCCCTATAAATCCATGGAAGGGCTGGAGGCTAATAGTAGCTTCCAGTATATAAAAGGGCCAGGCTATAACTTTTGAGTCATTTCTGTCATCCCAGCGTCCCATATGTGCTTTATGAGGACTCTGCAGGCTCTGAGGCTCTGGGAGTTTGCCAAAGCAATCTTCACAGATGGCATCCCCTCTCATGCTCATAAGAACCCTTTGAAGTACTGACTGCTCTCCCCATTTGCAGAGGAGGAAACTGAGACTAAGAGAGGGCACGTGACTCACCCAAGGTTAATAATTTAGTGACTCACACCTCAGCAGCTCTGACTCCACAGCCCAAATCTGCTGCTACTCAGGTAGATTATATTAATAATAATGTTCCTACAATTAATGTCGGCCTTTCCCTGAGCACCTGTTGTGGGCCAGAGCCTTTCACATTCACCATCTCCCCTGATCCCCTGATCAACTGTGAGAGAGGCAACAATTATCCCAAGTTTACAGGTGAGGAGGCCGGGACTCAGAGCAGCGCAATGAGTCGCCTTTTGCAGGGCTGGGTCCAGGTCTGTTGGTCTCACAGCCCACATGGTCACCTGAGCTGACCAAGGTCTTCTCATCGGAGATTGCATGGGGACCAGGCACTCCCAGTGCTCCTAAGTGGGGGGAGGTCTGGGTGTACAGCTGGGCTGATGTGGATAAGTCACCTCCACACTCCTGCCTCAGTTTCCCTAGTGAAACAAGGCAAGATCTTGGCTGGCATTCTTCCTTTCCTTCTTAGGCCATTCTCTCGCTCCCCCACTTTCCCTTCTCTCACTCCCTGCCCTCTGCTCCCTTCTCTCTCTCTTTCCTCTCTGTAATATAAAATAAACTTACACTTTTATATCCTAAAAAAAAGAAAAGACAAGATCTTCCTTCAAAAGGGCACAGAAAAGCTGGAGACCCCCAGAGATGGCGGGAGGGTGCCCCAGCGGTGCCTGCGTTGCTGTCTGGCACTTGCCCCCTTACCAGCCCAAATCTCCAGTCTCCCCATGTGTGTCATGGGGGGTGCCAAGCACATGGTCTTCCTAGGACAGCTGAGCTCTCACACTGTTCTCCCTGCCTAGAACCCTGCCCCACTCCCTGTTCCTTCTTCCAGTGGAGGGGGGCCACCCTGCATCAGGAAGTTAGCCATCTAGACTGAGTCCTGGTGTGGCCATCCACTGGCCCTGTGACCTCAACTTAAGCATCTCCAGAGCCACTTCACAGCCACCCCCATGTGGCTTTGTCCTCCCTCAGGATCGGGACAGCTGGCTGCCCTGACCAAGTGTGTCACGGACTGTTGCCCCACCAGCATTGTGATGTTGCTTCATGTATGAGGGGACGGGAGAGCTACTGGGAGACCTTTACATGGGATCTGGTGGGTTCTGACCCTCTGAACTCAGCAGATTCTCACAATCTCCTTAGAAAGACAGGTTTATATGTGTTCCTGGCCCCACGCCCAGGATACACCCCAGAACCCAGACCCAAACTCATGTATTCTCTCACCTCTTCACGCATTCATTCACTTTTCCTTTCATTTGCCAAAAGTCTGTATCTATGTAAGACATTCATTCCAGCACTGAAACGAGGGAGTGGTTAAAACAGTTCATCACCCTGTGTACTGCAGTCAGGAAGGAAGTGAGGAAGCTCTCCACGTGCTGATGCAGAGGGAGACACATTGAAATGAACAAAGTGCAGATGTGTGGGTGAACCACACTTGTGTAAAAGAGGAAAAAATATGCCACATACAGCCGGGCAGGTGGCTCACTCCTGTAATCCTAGCAATTTGGGAGGCCAAGTGGAGGGTCACTTGCACTCAGAGCAAAAGGAAGACCCTATCTCTACTAAAAATAGAAAAACTAGCCGGGTATTGTGGCAGGCACCTGTAGTCCCAGCTACTTGGGAGGTGAAGGCAGGAGGATCGCTTAAAGCCAGGAGTTTGAGGTTGCTGTGAGCTAGGCTGAGGCCATGGTACTCTAGCCTGGGCAACAAAGTTAGACTATCTCAAAAAGAAAATATGTCGGCTCAGCACCCGTAGCACAGTGGTTATAATGCCAGCCACATATACCGAGGCTGATGGGTTCGAACCTGGCCCTGGCCAGCTAAAACAACAATGATAACTGCAACAAAAAAACAGCAGGACATCATGGTGAGCACCTGTAGTCCCAGCTATATGGGAGGCTGAGGCAAGAGAATCACTTAAGCCCAAGAGTTTGAGGTTGCTGTGAGCTGTGATGCCATGGCACTCTACCAAGGGTGACATAGTAAGATTCTGTCTCAGAAAGAGAAAGAAAGAAAGAAAGAAAGAAAGAAAGAAAGAAAGAAAGAAAGAAAGAAAGAAAGAAAGAAAGAAAACTTTAAGCATATATAAATACTTATTTATGTTTGTATAAATAAGTATTTATATATGCTTAAAACTTCCCAGGAAAAATTCACACACATACACACATGTGCACACACCCACACACATGCACACACACATCCAGAGTGAGGAAACCCACTTGTGAAGGGGTCCTACACATGCAAGACCCTGGGAACAGTGGTTGGCTCCTTGGGGACAGAGCTGGAAGGCAGGGGTCAGGTGTGGTAGGACATCAGTGTTAGATGCTTTCACACATTTTAAGTTGTTTCCTACGTGCGTGTGGTATCTGTTCAAAATAAACCAAAATTTTGAAAAATGATAAAATAGCCCTGAATGGAGCATGGTACGGGAGCAGCAAGGCTAGAGCCAGGCTCGAGGTTCATGGTTGGGCTCTGCCACACACCTGCTCCAGTCAATTCCCCTCCCTGAGAACTCACTTCCTCACCTAAGCCAAATTAAGAAGTGGGATTGAGTGAGGTCATAAGCGTGGCCATGCTCACTGAGCAGCAGCTGTTGTCATCTCTGTTAATGGCCTCGTCAGGCCTGTTCCAGACACGCAGGTGACATGGACATGAAGGGACACACCCCATCCCTGCCCTCACCCACAGGGAAAGGGGAGAGACAACAGCAGGGAGAGCTGAAGACACAACTGCCCTGACCAGAGGAACCAGGGAAGGCTGCACAGCAGAGGGGACACTGGTGCAGAGGCTTCAAAGATAAACAGGCATAATCAGGAGATCAAAGGGAGGGAGGGTGCTCCAGCTGAGGGACCAAGACTCATGTAAAAAACTCACGCTGGACACACCCATATCCGCATCATGTAAATAGAGGTGTAGATACTCTCAGTCATGAACACCTGAGCCCACACCTGCCCAGTCCAGTATACTTCTTCTGCTCATTTACTCAGCCTGTGAGCTTTTCCACAAATGCCTCCAAGGGCACACAGGCAGTAGCCTCCTGACTGCTGTGTGACTCCAGGCAAGCCACTCAACCTCTCTGGGCCTCAATTCTTTCCCTTCTAACATGGGGATAATAACAGTAGCAAACTCACGGCGAGGACCACATGAGACTACCTGTATAGTACTTGGGGACAATATTCCTCAAATGTTCACTGTTAATTTCTAATACGCGTATTAATAATATATTTACTGAATACTGATATCATTACACTATGTTCGTTTTTCATAGTCTGTGTGGATGTTTTAATAAATGCAGGCTTGGGTGGCGCCTGTAGCTCAAAGGGGTGGGGCGCCAACCCCATATTCCAGAGGTGGTGGGTTCAAACCCAGCCCCAGTCAAAAACCACACACAAAAAAAATAATAAAAATAAAAAAGTAAATGCAGGCTTAGTGTACAGAGATGTGTAATGTATCTCAGATATACACATACACACACACGCAAAAGCCTGTGTGCACCCACTCACACATCTGTGCACACCTAAATGGATGTATGGGCACATGCATACTCACTCTGTGTACTCGGGCACGTGCATGTGCTGACACGCACATATACACACATGTACTCCGTCTACGTGCCCACGTGCTCTGCCTCTCCTCCCAAGCTGAATGTTTACACAGAGCAATGGCTGAAATGTCGCCCTAATCTGAGCTAAGCCAGTTCCCAAGACCCAGGCTGCCCTCCCAGAGCAGAACCAGACTGGTAAGGGGCTGGGAACCACATCCTAGCACCGCTGGGTCCGAAATTGGGTGCTGCGCCATAAAAAAGATGGAGACTTTACATCTTTTGTATTAACCTGGGTGGAGTTGGAACACATTCTTCTTAGTGAAGTATCACAAGAATGGAAAAGCAAGTATCCAATGCACTCAATACTAATATGAAGCCAGGAGATGAAATAATACACACTCACATAAGAGAAAAGTTCAAATAAATTCAAGGTGCAGGGAGGGGGAATGAAAGAGAGGGGAGACTGGAGAGGAGGAGGGAGTGCCCCACTTAATGGGCACAACGTTAGGGTGCATGGTACATCTCTTGGGTGTGGGACACAATTATAAGAGAGCCTCTACCTAACAAATACAAACATTGTAACCTAATTCTTTGTACTATCAAATTAACCTGAAACAATAAAACAAATAAAAATAAAATAAATTAAAAAAAAAAAAAAAAGCTGCACAGTGGCTCACAGCTATAATCCTAGCCCTCTGGGAGGCCGAGGCAGGTGGAACACCTGAACTCAGGAGTTTGAGACCAGCCTGAGCAAGAGAGAGAGAGACCCCATCTCTAAAAATAGCCCGGTTGTGGCGGGTGCCCGAAGTCCAAGCTACTTGGGAGGCTGAGGCAAGAGGATCACTTGAGGCCAGGAGTCTGAGGTTGCTGTGAGCTATAACGCCATGGCACTCTACCAAGGGCAACAAAGTGAGAGTCTGTCTCAAAAAAAGATTCCTCTCTGTGTCAGTAATAAAAAAAATAATAATAATTTTTAAAAATTTAAAAAACATGGTGGCTCACTTGCTGGTAATCATGTCACTCTGGGAAACTGAGGCTCAGGAGCTCGCTTGAGCTCAGGAGTTTGAGACTAGCCCAAGCAAGAGTGAGAGAAATCCCATCTCTAAAAATAGGCATTGTGGTGATTACCTATAGTTCCAGCTACTTGGGAGGCTGAGGCAGGAGGATTGCTTGAGCCCAAGAGTTTGAACTTGCTGTGAGCTATGATGTCTCAGTACTCTACAGAGGGTCACAAAGTGAGACTCTGTCTCAAAAATAAATAAATAAATAAATAAGAAACCAGCTGTTCTGCGTGGAGAGAAGACTTCAGGATCATGAGTGTGAGTGAAGCAGCTGCTGTGGAGTTGGAGACCCAGTTCCCAGACAGAGTTGACTGTGTGAACAGATGCTTTTGTAGGAGATCAAAAATAGACTTATCCTGAGATTATCTATTTCATCTTTGTCTCCCCTCTGAGCTGTAAGTTTCAGGAAGATAGGGCTCATGCCAGATTTACCTTATTTTGTTTTGATTTTTTAGAGGCAAGATCTTACTCCATTGCCCCTGCTGGCGTGCAGTGGCATAAACATAGTTTATATTGCAGCCTTGAACTCCTGAGCCCAAGTAATCCTTCTGTGTCAGCCTCACGAGCAGCTAGGACTACAGGTGTGCACCACCACGCCCAGCTAATGATTTGTCTTTGTTTCCAGTACCTGGCCCAGGTTCTGGCAAAAAGTGGTCATCACTGAGTAAATTAGTTAGGATTTGTTTAGCTGTGACAGTAACAGTAGCTTAAACAAGAAAGATGTTTATTTATGTTACCCAGAAAGGTCTGAAGGGAAAGAGCCTAGGCTGAGCCAGTGTCTAGGATCCAAACTCCTTATATCTTTCGATCTAGGACCTGAACTTCATCCTGCACAGTCTCCATTCACAAATACACCTCATGGTCCAATATAGCTGCTCTAGTTCCAGTTATCACATCTGCATCCCAGACAGCAGGAAGTAGAAGTGAAATAAAAAAGAAGGGCCAAATGGGCCATGCCAGGAAATTATAGTTCAACACTTCCATTTCTAACATTTTGGCCAGAACTTGGTCATGTGGCCATTCCTAGTTGCAAAAGAGCCTGTGAAAGGCAGTTTCCACTTGGTTGCCCATGTGTCCAAGACAAACTCCAGATCATATCACCGTGCTCCAAGGGGTACATGGACATTGCCTCCACCATTATAAATAATTGCTGAATTTAGCTACCTAAGATTTAGAGACTGTCTCAGGGGTTCTTTGTCAGGCTGGGGACACATATACTGCCCTGAGAAAAGGTGGACTCTAGCTATATCCCACATAGTATGGCCATCCAGAGACGTGCTGGCGGTGACTTCTTTTAGCCACAGCTCAGAGGAGTGAGTCAGTACTGCCTAATGGGCAAGGGCGTGCATTTTAGAATGCAACATGTTTGGATTTCAGCTTCAACACCCTTCACCTGTGTGACCTGGGGCATATACCGCATATACTCGAGTATAAACCGAGTTTTTCCGGCACAAAATTTGTGCCGAGTTCGGGTTTTTTGGGCACAAATTTTGTGCCGAAAACTCGGCTTATACTCGAATATATAAGGTAATTTAACTTTGCTAAGCCTCAGCTTCCTCATCTATAAAATGGGAATAATCATCCCCACCTTAGAGGAAGGTCATGAAGGTGCCGTGATGTCATGAATTCCACGCACTTAGCTTAGAGCTAAGAAAACTGAGCAAAGAGACTCAGCCTCTCAATCCTATTAATACAAAACTCTAGGGACTTGGGATGGGTTTGGCTCAGCTATGAAGGGACCCGGAGTTCGCTGAGTACAACAGGAGCCAATTGTTTGCTATATTGTATCCCTTTTAAGTTTTAAAAGATGGTTATTTATCATATAAGTGAGGTATGTTAATCATTGAAAATGAGAAAAAGCAGATGAGCTGAAAGAAAAAGAAATCACCAATAAATCCACATAAATCTCAGCCAGAAGTAAAGACGTGAACATGGTCGTGAGTCTCTGTTGCCTTGTGGTGAGTGAACACACTATTTCTCTCCGGATGTCTGACAACAGCTAACACTGAAACTGCATTTATTCTGTCATGAACTTGTCTGAGTGAGCTACATAATGATACATGTCATTTATTACATATGGATTACACACATCTATTTATGCACACATATATATATATTTAGTCTCATGAAAACTCTTTTAGGCAAGTGCCATTATTATCCCCAGTTACAATGATACCCAGGGGAGAAAACCGAGGCACAGGAAGGCCAGCTTGCCAAGAGCCTCATACCTCTGACAGGTATTTGGGATTTGACCCCAGACAACATGGAGCTCTAGTCATTGGGCCTCACACTATGCTAGACTTTGGAGACTTCTAGGAAGTGAATAAGGTCCATCCAAACCCTCAGTTTACAGCAGAAAATAGACAGGCCCAGGCTTGGTGCCCCTAGCTCAGTTGTTAGGGTGCTGGCCACATACACCAGGGCTGGTGGGTTTGAACCCAGCCAGGGCCTGCTAAACAACAATGACAACTACAACAAAAAAGTAGCCAGGCGTTGTGGAGGCACCTGTAGTCCCAGCTCCTTGGGAGGCTGAGGCAAGAGCATCATTTAAGTCCAAGAGTTTGAGGTTGCTGTGAGCTGCGAAGCCACATCACTCTATGAGGGCAACATAGTAAGACTCTGTCTCAAAAAAAAAAATATATATATATATATATATATATATATACACACCCCCAGAGAGGGTTACCAAACTACCCCAGATCACACAGCAGCTTTGGGTGCTTTTCCCACCACTCTAGTTTGCCTCGTAAGGTGTGTTTAACACCTTCAATCCCATGGGGGAGGGACCCTAAATGTTTCCAAAGAATCCTGCTCCTTCTTTGCAGCAGCACTGTGCCCTCCACCCAGCCAGCATCAGAGCGTGTTTGAACACCTGCAGGGAATGATGCCAGCTGCGTCTGGGCACCAGCTGGGCATGGCCAGATAGCAGTCAGGCCCCGTGTGGGGGCCAGGCATCCCAGCCTCCGCTCCAGGTCCCTCTGGGCCCTGCTGCCGGTCAGGGCACCAGCTAGTCTATTTGAGAGTGTAGTTCATGGACTAGAAAAATAGTATCTGCCAACCTGCCTAGCTGCTTTCCAGCTTCAAGAAGATTGTGGGCTCTAATACTTTGTATTTTAGAATTCTAACATAAGTGACAACAGATTTCTAGCTTTTATAATTCTATTATTCTGAATTCTTTGATTCTGAAAGTCTTTGTCCTTCACTCCCAAAAGCTGGGGGCCAGGAAAGCCTTAGCTCTTTCCCCTGGGAAGCCAAGACTCGGCTGTCTAGAGGAGATCAGAGCATTGCGGTCAGCTGGCTTATGTCACTCAGAGGGAAGGGGCCATGACCTGTGCACTTTGCCATCCTCGCTGGAGCTTCTGGTTTTGTTCTGTGTTGTGTGTCATTGTTCTTACGTGCCTCAGTCCCCCCACCAGGGACCCCTCCTTATCTTTTCCTCCAGGCGGGTTCTTGCCCCCATAAGGGGCCCCACCCCAAGGTCAAACTCAGCTGACCACTTCAATAACACAGCACATATCTAAAGTCAGGAAAACAGTACTGATGTTGGGTGTTACTGCTTTTTGAAAAAACAAAAATAAACCCCCTCCCCCCGCCCCCGCCCCCGTGTGTCCCAGGCTTCCCTGGGCACTCAACAGGAGGGCGTCCCCTGAGGAGTGGGGCCTTGGGTTTGGGATGGGGTACTCTGGGGGCTCTCCTGGGAGACCTCCCACCTCCTGGGTGTCCGTGACTTCCCTGGCAGGGGTGGCCCATCCATATGCTTGCCCATGGGTGGGAAAATCACAAATGGAAAGTGTTCAAGAGAATGGACAGGCAGGCCCAGAGAGGAAACAGGTCCAAAGCAGAGTGAGGAGACCCAGGCAAGATTGCAGGCAGAGATGGGACTGATACCCCCATCTCCCTGTCACAACCTGGGTATGAGTGCCAGGCTCTGGCAAGCAGGTTAGGGTTTGGTCTCACTCTGCCTGATGTGAGATGAGGGGTTGGGCAGAAGGGACTGGCTAAAAGATTGTAATGGAGTGAGGGTGGGGCAGGTGGCCTATAGCATTAGTCCTCAGGGAACAGCCTTACACAGGGTCTCAGCCTGCAGGTGCTGAAGGATTGGGGCTCTGAGAACTGGGGAGCACAGCAGCACGTTTGAGTGGCATCCAGGAGCAGAGATGGCAGCTGTGTCCGGCATCTCATGCTCAGGTATACCTGAGAATGGGCCTTGCCTTTAGAATAACTTGACCTTGAACACTTCTCCAACTTACTCTAAAAATTTTAAGACCTACAGATGAGGTGCAAGAACAGTACAATGGGGGCGGTACCTGTGGCTCAAAGGAGTAGGGCCGCATGTACTGGAGGTGGTGGGTTCAAACCTGGCCAAGGCCTGCTAAACAACAATGACAACTGCAACCAAAAAATAGCCGGGCATTGTGGTGGGCTCCTGTAGTCACAGCTACTTGGGAAGCTGAGGCAAGAGAATCACCTAAGCCCAAGAGCTAGAGGTTGCTGTGAGCTATGATGCTACAGCACTCTACTGAGGGTGACAAAATGAGACTCTGTCTCTAACAAAAAAAAACAAAAAACAAAACAAACAAACAAACAAAACAAAAAAATATATATATGTATATAAACTAGCTGGGCATAGTGGCCCATGCCTATCGTCCCAGCTACTGGGGAGGCTGAGGCAAGAGGATTGCTCAAACCCAAGAGTTTGAGGTTGCTGTGAGCTCTGACACCACAGCACAGGGCGACAGAGTGAGACTTTGTCTCAAAAAAAAAAAAACAGAAGAAAGAAAATAAAAGATCCAAACATAAGTCCTGCATGACATTTAGTTGGCGGAATTCTTTTGTCTCTTATCTGGAAACAATCCCCCTGCCCTTTATAGTTTTTCATTTTTGGAGGATCTAAGGCAATCGTCTTGCAAAATGTCACTAAGTTTAGGATTGTTCAGTTGTTTTTCTTTTCTTTTCTTTTCTTTTCTTTTCTTTTCTTTCTTTCTTTTTCTTTTTTTTTTTTTTTTTTGAGACGGAGTCTCACTTTCTCGCTCCCAGTAGAGTGCTGTGATGTCACAGCTCACAACAACCTCAAACTCTTGGGCTCACGTGATCCTCTTGTCTCAGCCTCCCAAGTAGCTAGAACCATAGGTGCCTGCCACGATGCCTGGCTAGTTTTAGAGATGGGGGTCTGGCTCTTGCTTGGGCTGTGAGCTCAGGCAATCCACTGCCTTGGCCTCCCAGAGTGCTAGAATTGCAAGTGTGAGCCACCGCAACCGGCCTATAAATGATCTTATAAATTTCCTCCTATTGCGGTACTATCATTTTTCCTTGAAGGATTTGTCACAAAATTCTATACACTAAAAGTATTTACTATTTACTCTGAAGGTGTTCCTTAGATAAAGTTTTGCCTTTCAGCATGTGAATGATTCCAACATTATGAGGTCTGTATGTTTCAAATATTATTCTGTCGTTAATATAAAAGTGATATATGCTTATAATGTATTAAATTAAAACAATATAGAAATGTATAAAATAAAAAATAAAAGCCCACCATGATCCCATTCCACTTTGGAGGGAGAACTGTCACTAACAATGTGGAATACATATGCACACACCCCCACACACTCACAGCCCTTTTGACTAGCTTGGAGAATGCTCCCAGTCACGGTATTATTTGTTTTTAACCAATCTCTCCTGCATCCTCATGCATCTATTGGTAAGAAGCCAACATCCCCCTCTTTTTTTTTTTTTTTTTTCTTTTTGAGACAGAGCCTCAAGCTGTCACCCTGGGTAGAGTGCTGTGGCATCACAGCTCACAGCAACCTTCAACTCCTGGGCTCAGGTGATTCTCCTGCCTCCGCCTCCCAAGTAGCTGGGACTACAGGTGCCTTCCACAACGCCCGGCTATTTTTTGGTTGCAGCCGTCATTGTTATTTGGTGGCTCGGGCTGGATTCGAACCTGCCAGCTCAAGTGTATGTGGCCGGTGGCTTAGCCGCTTGAGCCACAGGCGCTGAGCCATCTCCCTCTATTTTTTTTTTTTTTTTTTTTCTTTTCAAAATCTATCAGCCATTGAGTGGCGCCTGTGGCTCAAAGGATAGGGTGCCGGGCCCCATATGCCGGAGGTGGCGGGTTCAAACCCAGACCCGGCCAAAAACTAACTGCAAAATCTATCAGCCGTTTAATTAGGTTCTTTTTAAAAAATTTAAAACACCAATTTATGAGGGTAAACGCCCTTTGTCAGGGCACATACAGATTGCAGTAGCCATGGAGCTAAGGAATAGCCTTGATTTTTGGTAAAATTGGCAAGTCCACAGCTTTTCTTTTGCTTTCCTTCTTTTTTTTTTTTTGTTTTTTTTGAGACAGACTGTCACTATGTCACCGTTGGTAGGGTGCTGTGGCGTCACAGCTCACATCCTCTTGCCTCTGTGGTGCCCATGAGGCTGATGAGAATGGTCCTGGGCATGATGCTGACTGAAGAATTTTTTGCTGTGCTCCATCAGCTTTCGAGGCACACATTCCGTGGGATTATTGCTAGGCATTTTGCAAAGTTTAACCACCCAAATACCACCAATAACCCAAATCCCCACCAACTGGTCTTTTGTTGTTATTGTTGTTGAGACAGAGCCTCACCATGTTACCCTTGGTAGAGTACCATGGTGTCACAGTTCACAGCAACCTCCAACTCTTGGGTTAAGCGATTCTCTTGCCTCAGCCTCCCAAGGAGCTGGGACTTACAGGCGCCTGCCACAAGGCCCGGCTATTTTTTTTTTTGCAGTTGTCACTGTTGTTCAGCTGGCCTGGGCTGGGTTCGAACCTGCCAGCATTCATGTATGTCACTGGCGCTGTAACCACTGTGCTATGGGCTCCGAGCCAAACTGGTCTTGTAACAGTGGCAAGGACTTTGCCTGCCTTATCTTTTCCATCTTGGATTTAACCACTGTGTACTTCCTCTTATACACCGCCTTTCTGGATACGTGCCAGATTGGGAATATCTGCCTGTTCCTCTGATGAGAATAGGACCTCGGCCCCAGTGGGGCTTCCCCTGCTTGGCTTTATTGGCCTCAGGTTTCTTGTCTTTAGTCATCTGCCATCTTGCAAGATGGGAAAGAGCATCATCTCCCTCTTGAGGTCTCTTCTAGAATAGTCTAAGAATCCCAGGGGCTCACTTGATGCAAAGGAAAGGAAGCCAGTCCTACTTAACAAGGCCTGGTGGTTCCACATGTGGGCCCCAAGGTTACAGCCATCTCAGTTCATTCCACAAGCTCGGCCCTGGCTCCCTGAAGTGGAAAGGACGCCAGAGTAGGTAAGTCCAGCAGGGCTTTCAGCCCAAACCACACGTGGCATCTGTGTCCCTCACCACTGCCAATGTGGGTCACCTGTCCACAACCTCTGGAGTGGGTCATGGCCTTTGAAGCACAGGTGTCCTCTCTACCAGCTGATCTTGATCAAGACTGTCCTGATGAGTCAGATGACAGCTCCTCCCACCCACTGAGCCTCTCAAGGGAGGGACTGAGGCCTGATCTCATTCCTCCTTGGGCTTTCCAGGCTGGCCACAAGTTTGCCCATCTCCTCCCCAAGTGAATGGAGAGGCAGTTTTAAGAGTTCATGAAGACCATGAGATTAGACTGTTTTAGGTAAATTCCTTCTCCATCTGTCAAAGTAAGTGATAATAATAGCAAAAAATTAAATGCCTTGGCTGGCCTGATGGCTCACACCTATAATCTTAACACTATGGGAGGCCGAGTTGGGTGAATTGCTTGAGCTCACAGAGCGAGACCTCGTCTCTACAAAAAAAAAGAAAAAAGCTGGGCATTGTGGCTGGCACCTATAGGCCCAGCTACTGGGGAGGCTAAAACAAGAGGATTGCCTGAGCCTAAGAGTTTGAGGTTGCTGTGAGCTATGGTGCCATTTCACTCTACTAAGGGTGGCAAAGTGAGACTCGGTCTCAAAAAAAAAATAAATTCTTAAGTATGTATCAATAGATTGCTTAGCTCAGTGCTGGGCACACAGAACACAGAGTGCTTAATAAATGTGAGCTATTGGCCGGGCACAGGGCTTTTACCTGTAATCCTAGCACTCTGGGAAGCCAAAGCAGGAGGATCACTAGGGCTCAGGAGTTCCAGACCAGCCTAAGCAAGAGTGAGACACCATCTTTGCTAAAAAAAAGAAAAAAATCAGCCAGTTTGTGGGAGCTACTTGCGAGGCTGAGGCAGGAGGATTGCTTGAACCCAGGAGTTAAGGCTGCCATGAACTAGGCTGATACCATAGCACTCTAGCCCCAGTGACAGAGTGAGACTCTGTCTCTAAATAAATACAAAAATAGAAAAATTAGCTGGGTGTTGTTGCAGTGGGCACCTGTAGCCCCAGCTACTCAGGAAGCTGAGGATGGCTTGAAGCCAGGAGTTTGAGGTTGTTGTGAGCTAGGATGATGCCCCAGCACTCTAGCCTGGGGAACAGAGTGCAATTCTATCTTTTTTTGTGTGTGTGTGTGTGTGATTCTATCTTAAATAAATAAATGTGAACTACCTTTCTCTTTTTACTTTTAATTTTTCAGAGATATTTTCTCTCTATCTTGCCCAGACTGGTCTGAGACTCCTGGGCTCAAGTGATCCTCCCTCCTGAGCCTACCAAGTAGCTGGGACTATAGACACCTGACACCATGCCCAGCTCCCCATGCGTATTTTTCTTAACTTCCTTTCCCAGCGAATAGACCGTGGACATTTTCCCTGTGTGCACATCCGCCTCCTCTCCTGTGTTAGCGCTGCATGGCCTTCCAAAATGATGGTGTCCGTGCAGGAGATTAAACTATCCCTGTGGAGTTAAAAGCCTCAGCCTTAGCCTTGGTGGTGTCTTCTGTTGCTTTAAAGCTTGGAAATTAGTTAAAGTTCAGTTCAGTTAGATCAGTTAAAGTTTAACTGTGAGACTATCAGCCGCATTCCGTTTCTTTGTCTGGAAGTGTGTGTTTGCCTTTCTCTGTTCCTTTGACTCTCAACCCACATAGGGTTGCAATTGTTTTTCTATCTTGGGAGAAGCAGGTGAGAGGTCTGCCTCCACAGGGTGAGGCTGGAAAAGATGGAAAGGGCCCAGGAGAGCCAACGGTTAGGGCAGGAAAGGAGAAGGTGTGCTAAAGAAAAGGTCCTGGTGTTAGATCAGGATGACCTCACCATCTCTGGATGGCCCATCTTTGCTTCTAACCCCTGAAGCACAGGAGTCCTTCTGGTTGCCCCCTCACCCCCTACAGCCAATGCTTTAGCAAGTCCTGTGGGCTTGTCCTCCATTCTGCCCCCATCTGCCTCTTCCCTACCTCCATGGCACCACTTAGTTCAGTCCTTGGCCATTGAGATGGCCCCTGATGGTGGTCTCACCGCCTTCTACTCTTCCCCAGTGTGTCATCTGCATGGCAGCCTATCGATCGTGGGTCACTTTGAAAAGCAATTGGCACTCTGGTTAAGCTGAAGCTCCTTCCGCTTTGCACCTGACGTTTGCAGTCAAAAAGTCACACAGCAATGTTGTTTGGAAAACTGCAAACCACCAAGTTTTAATATGGAGCCGTGGCTTCCTTTCCTACTGCTGCTGTTGCTGCAACCGCAACCAATTACCCCAAATGCAGTGGCTAAAAACAACACACATCCTGGTGGCCCCGTGTAATCACAAAGATCCTTAAAAGGGGGGAGTGAGGGGGCAGAAGAGTCAGAACCAGGGAAGTGGTATCATGATCAAAACTTGCCCCTGCTACTGCTGACTTTTAAGGTGGAAGGACCCATGAGCCAAGGGATGTGGGCAGCTACTAGAAGTTGAACAGGAAAAAAGGGATTCTCCCCTAGAGCCTCCAGATGGAATGCAAACCTGCTGACCTGTTGATTTTAGTCTGCTGAGACCCATTTGGGACTTCTGACCTCCAGAGCCAAGATAATCAATGTGTGTTGTTTTCAGCCACTGAGTTTAGGGCAATGGGTTGCTGTAGCAGATGATACTCTAAGTAACTTATTCTCCAAGTTCCCCTCAGGGCAGAAGCAAGAACCCCAGAGGATACCAGGCATAAGCCTCTGATCTCGTCTAGAGTATTTTAGGAGCATGGCGTCTGTGGCTCAATGGAGTAGGACACCAGCCCCACATGCTGGAGGTGGCGGGTTCAAACCCAGCCCCAGCCAAAAACTGCAAAAATATAAATAAATAAATAAATAAATAAATAGAGTATTTTAGGGCAAAATTTACTCTTAAAAGAAGCTTGGATAGGCTTGACGCTCTTAGCTCAGTGAATAGGGCACGGGCCACAAGCACCGAATCTGGCAGGTTCGAGCTCAGCCCAGGCCTGCTAAACAACAATGACAACTGCAACCAAAAAAAAAAAAAAAAAATAGCTGGGCATTGTGGTGGGTTCCTGTAGTCCCAGCTACTTGGGAGGCTGAGGCAATAGAATCACTTAAGACGAAGAGTCTGAGGTTGCTGTGAGCTGTGACATCACAGCGCTCTACTGAGGGTGACATAGTGAAACTCTGTCTCAAAAAGAAAGAAAGAAGGCTCGGTGCCTATAGCTCAAGCGGCTAGGGCGCCAGCCACATACACCAGAGCTGGTGGATTCGAATCCAGCCTGGCCCGCCAAACAACAATAACAACTACAACCAAAAAATAGCCAGGCGATGTGGTGGGCACCTGTAGTTCCAGCTACTCGGGAGGCTAAGGCAAGAGAATAACTTAAGTCCAGGAGTTGGAGGTTGCTGTGAGCTGTGATGCCATAGCACTCTACCCAGGGTGACAACTTGAGGCTCTGTCTCAAAAAAACAAAGAAGCTTGGATACAATTGCGTTCACAACAGCAGTTTTCATAGTAGCCAAAGAGGGAAGCACCCCAAATGTCCACTGATGGATGAATGGTTAATGTGGTATATCCATATAATGGAGGATATTCAGTTGTTTTTGCATTTTTTTTTTTTTTTTTAATGAGACAGAGTCTCACTATGTCACCCTCGGTAGAGTGCTGTGGTGTCACAGCTCACAGAAATCTGAAACTCCTGGACTTAAGTGATTCTCTTGCCTCAGCCTCCTGAGTAGCTGGGACTACAGGCGCCCACCACAAAGCCGGCTATTTTTTTTTTTGCAGTTTTTGGCTGGGGCTGAATTTGAACCTGCCACCTCCAGCATAGGGCCAGCACCCTGCTCTGTTGAGCCACAGGCGCTGCCCAGGATTATTAGGTTTTAAAAAGGTAGGAGATGCTGACACAAGCTACAACCTGGATGAGGCTTGAACACACTGGTGAAGTGAAACAAGCCAGATGCAAAAGGATAAATATTATATGATCCCACTTATATGAGATACTTAGAGTAGCCAAATTCTTTTTTTTAAGTCATATATACATAGATCATGAATACATTTATGCCTTTGTGGGATTCAATGTGTTGATTATTTGTACAAATTGGAGTGCTTATATCCAACTAATTAACATAGCTTTCACTTCATTTACTTAATCACAGTGTTAAGACATTTATGTTCAATACTTGATAGATTTGACTTGTACCCTTGCAATATGCTCCGCACCTATGGAATAGCCAAATTCTTTTTTTTTTTTTTTTGCAGTTTTGGCCGTGGCCGGGCTTGAATCCGCCACCCCGGGTATATGGGGCCGGCACCCTACTTCTTGAGCCACAGGCACCACCCAAGTAGCCAAATTCTTACAGTCAGCAAGAATAGTAGTTGCCAGGGGGCAAGTGGGTGGGACATCAGGAGTTGTTTAATGAAGTGGTTCCCAACATTTTTGTCACCAGGAACTGGATTCATAGAAGACAATTTTTCCATGGATGGGGAGGTGATTTTTTTGGGGAGAGGTGATTTTTTTTTTTTTTTTTGAGACAAAGTCTGCTCACCCTCAGCAGACTGCTGTAGCGTCACAGCTCACAGCAACCTCAAACTCCTTGGCTTATGCAATTCTCTCGCCTCAGCCTCCCAAGTAGCTGGGACTACAGGTGCTTGCCACAATGCCCGGCTCTTTTTACAGACAAGGTCTCAAACCAGTGAGCTCAGCAATCCACCCGCCTCAGCCTCCCAAGTGTTGGGGTTACAGGCCTGAGCCACCATGCCCAGCCTGGTGGGGAGGTGATTTTGATATGAGTCTGCAAACAATTGATGTATTATGGTTTCTGTGCAGTCAGACCTCCTGCTAATGATGATCTGTATCTGCAGCCACTCCCCAGCTCTGGCATCACTGCCTCAGCTCTACCTCTGATCTTCAGCATTAAATTTCCATTAAAATTAAGCAGCCTAGATGCCGCCCATGTACAGTTTACAGTAGGGTTTGCGCTCCTATGAGAATCTAATGGGGCTGCTGATCTGACAGGAGGCAGAGCTCAGGCAGTGATGTCAGTGATGGGGAATAGCTATAAATATAGATGAGGCCTTGCTCCCTTGCTGGCTTGCACTGTGACATCAACACAGCTAACTGCAATGTCAGACTCCTGGACTCAAGCGGTACTCCTGCCTCAGTCTCCCAAGTAGCTGGGACTACAGGTGTGTGACATCACATTCCGCTGATTTTTCTATTTTTTGTAAAAATGGGGTGTCACTCTTGCACAGACTGGTTTCAAACTCCTGACCTCCAGCAATCCTCCCATTTTGGCCTCCCAAAGTGTTAGAATTATGAGCGTTGTTGAGTTTCAGTTTTTCACAATGAAAAGAGGTCCTGGTGCAATGAAGAATGAAATTCCATCATTTGCAGCAGCATGGATGGAACAGGAGGTCATTATGTCAAGTGAAATAAGCCAGGCACAGAAAGATAAATATTGCCAAAGCTGCTGTGAGCTTGGGTTAAAAAAATAAAAAGAGGCTGGGTGCGGTGGCTCATGCCAGTAATCCTAGCACTCTGGGAGGCTGAGACAGGCTAATTGCTTGAGCTCAGGAATTGGAGACCAGCCTGACCAAGAGTGAGACCCTCTCTCTACTAAAAATAGAAAAACTAGCCAGGTGTTGTGGCAGGCGCATGTAGTCCCAGCTACCTGGTAGGCTGAAGCAAGAGAATTGCTTGAGCCCAGGAGTTTGAGGTTAGTATGAGCTATGACACCACACACTCTACCCAGGGCAACAGAATAGAATTCTGTCTCAAATAAATAATTAAATAAATAAATAAAAAGAAAGACAAATATTATACGTTCTCACTCATACATGGAGCTTCATGGATCTATAAGGACAAGAGAGTAGAATTGGTGTTTACCAGAGACTGGGAGCCATAGTGGGTGGGGAAGATGAAGGGAAATTGATTAATGGCTACAAATATATATTTGGGTTTTTTTTTTTTTGAGACAGAGCCTCGAGCTGTCACCCTGGGTAGAGTGCTGTGGCATCACAGCTCACAGCAACCTCCAACTCCTGGGCTCAAGCGATTCTCCTGCCACGGCCTCCCAAGTAGCTGGGACTATAGGCGCACACCACAATGCCCAGCTATTTTTTGGTTGCAGTCATCATTGTTGTTTGGCGGGCCCGAGCTGGATTTGAACCCGCCAGCTCAGGTGTATGTGTCTGGTGCCTTAGCCACTTGAGCTACAGGTGCGGAGCAGAGACAGAGTCTTATTATGTCACCCTCGGTAGAGTGCTGTGCCATCACAGCTCACAGCAACCTCAAGCTCTTGGGCTTAAGTGATTCTCTTGCCTCAGCCTCCCAAGTAGCTGGGACTACAGGCACCTGCTACAACGCCCGGCTATTTTTTTGTTGCAGATGTCATTGTTGTTTAGCTGGCCTGGGCAGGTTCAAACCCACCAGCCTGGGTATATGTGGCCATCACCATAACCACTACAGGCGCCAAGCCTACAAATATATATTTGATAGAAGAAATAAGACCTAGTGTAGGATAGATCAGTAGGGAGACTTCAGTTAAGAATAATCTATTATATACTTCAAAATAGCTAGAAAAGAATAATTTAAGTGTTTCCAGCATAAAAAAAAGATAAATGTTTAAGGCTGGGTGCTGTGACTCACACTTGTAATCCTAGCACTCTGGGAGAGTGAGGAGGGTGGATAGCTTGAGCTCACAAGTTCAAGACTAGCCTGAGCAAAAAGTGAACCCCTATCTCTACTAAAAATAGAAAAATTGAGGCAAGAGGCAAGAGACAAGAGGATTGCTTGAGCCCAAGAGTTGGAGGTTTCTGTCAGCTGTGATGCCATGGCACTCCACCCAGGGCAACAAGTTCAGAGTCTGTCTCAAAAAAAAAAAAAAAAGGACTGGGAGCTGTGGCTCACGCCTATAATCCTAGTACTCTGGGAGGTTGAAGCAGGTGGATTGCTTGAGCTCACAACCTTGAAACCAGCCTGAGCAAAAGCAAGAGCCCCATCTCTACTAAAAATAGAAAATCTGAGGCAAGAGGATCTCTTGAGCCCAAGTCAGAGGTTGCTGTGAGCTGTGATGCTGCTGCACTCTATCCAGAACAACAGCTTGAGACTCTGTCTCAAAAATAAAATGTTGAGGGGAGGATGCCTGTGGCTCAGAGAGTAGAGCGCCAGCCCCACATACCAAGGGTTGTGGGGTTCGAGCCTGGCCCCCACCAAACTGCAACAAAAAAATAGGCAGGCATTGTGGCAGGCACTTGTAGTCCCACCTACTCAGGAGACTGAGGCAGGAGAATCACCTAAGTCCAAGAGCTGGAGGTTGCAGTGAGCTGTGACACCACGGCATTCTACCCAGGGTGACCAGGGTGACAAGGTGAGACTCTGTCTCTAAAATAAATAAATAAATAAATAAATAAATATGTTTAAGATAGTGGCTATTACAATTATCCTAATTTGATCATTACACATTATATATCAGATTATTACACATAACCCCCAAATATGCACATTTATTATATAATCAATTTTTAAACTGATTGAGATGATAAATTTTATGTTATGTATATTTTGCCACAATATAAAATATAAAAATGGAAAAGCTTTGGCTCGGCGCCTATGGCTTAAATGACTAAGGCACCAGCCCATACACCTGAGCTAGCAGGTTCAAGTCCAGCCCGGGCCTGCCAAACAACAATGATGGCTGCAACCAAAATATAGCCGGGCACCTATAGTCCCAGCTACTTGGGAGGCGGAGGCAGGAGAATCACTTGAGTCCAGGAGTTGGAGGTTGCTGTGAGCTGTGATGCCACAGCACTCTACCCAGCGTGACAGCTTGAGGCTCTGTCTCAAAAAAAGAAAAAAAAAAAAAGGAAAAGCTTGGAAATCAGTGAGCATCATCTCAGATAAAGAAGGATCCCTCACCAGGAAGAAAAATCTCCCCTCATGGTAATATGTATGATGTGTTTGCCAGAAAGGGACACACAGATTCACTTATTCATTTCATAAAATTAAGTAAGGGGTCCCATACTTAACAATGGAGATCATTTATTAACTCCACGCACTTCCAAGAGAAAGGAGGAAGGATGGTCACAGAGGATGTTAAAGAGCCTCTGTCCCCCAAGCCACTGGTCAGAACAGCCACCTAAAATCCTCATCCATTGTTTCCTTCTGCTTTTGTTGTTTACAGAGAAGCAGCAGAGCAAAGAGGGTAAGTGCTGTACTTTGTTGTCAGACATACTTTAGTTTGAAATCTAAGTCTGTCCCTTACTAGCTGTGTGGCTTTGGGCAAGTTACTTTACCTCTCTGTTTTCATTTTCCCCACCTATAAACTGTCAATACTAAGTGTCCATCTCTCAGCATTGCTGGAAGAATATCATGAGTCTTAAATTAGGCCTGTGCTTGGTATGAGCTAGCCATTCCAGGAGGACTCATTCAAGGTCAAGTTGTGTTAGCTAACATCCTCTGAGCATCTTTGATGGTAAAATCCCTGTGCTTGGTATGGGGACAGACAGAGGGCACAAGGCAGTATTCCCCACCTCCAGGGAACTCCTGACATCCAGGTTTTCTTTGGACCACGGTTTCTCAGTTTCTCAACCTCAGCACCTTGGACATTTTGGGCCCCATAACTGTTAGGGGTGCTGTCTGGCTCCCTGTAGGATATTTAAGCAGTATCTCTGGCCTCTATCCATTAGATACTAGTAGCATCTTCCAGTTGTGATGAACAAAAATGTTTCTGGGCATTGTCGAATGTCCCCTGGGAGTGCAAAATTGTCCCCAGCTGAGAACCACTGAACTGCACTGCAAAGCAAAGAGCTCTCACTTAAGCACTAGATCAGTGGTTCTCAACCTTTCTAATTCCACAGCCCTTTAATACAGTTCCTGTGGGTTGCGACCCACAGGTAGAGAACCGCTGCACTAGACCAAAGGAGGCTGGATGTTGGCAGGGCTTCAGGAAAGAGGTGGACCAGGGGCTGGGCTAGGTTGGCTGGGATTTCCAGAGGTGCAGAGTAATCCCAGTGCTCTGGTTCTCTGCGCATCAACTCTCAGTTTTCCTCTCTCTTTCCCTTCCTTACTCCTTCCCTCCCTCCCTTCCTTCTTTTCTCCCTTCAAGTTCTGATCTGATCAGAGTGGAATGCAGGGATCCTGGGGGCAGCAAGGACCATGGGGCTGTGACCGAGGACTGTATCCACAGTTTTGTCCCCACTCTCTTCACACTTCCCTGCGACTCTCTTCTAGGAGGGATGACTCTTCATTGCAGACCCCTCTAATTCCCTGTTTCCTGATTCCCCAACTCCTCTTTCAGCTGCCTTCCCAACAGAAGCCTCTGCCTAGAGCCTCCAGGCTCTGCAAACCCCATATGTCGAGTTGCCTTCTCTCCTCCCCCACATCACATCCTGACACCCCTGTGGACACCTGGGAGTCCAAGTCCCTTGACCTTCTCTTCAAGACTTATTCATTTCACCTCTTCAGTGTCTCTGAAACCCAGTCCCTCCTCTCCACCCCACAGCCGGCTGCACCTCTGCACTGGCCTACCCATTCCGCCACAGCAGAGGTCCTTCTGAAATGCCAAGCCCACTGTGTTACAAGCATTCCTTTCTCTGTACTAATCATCAGTACCCCTAAGCCCAGCTGCCGGGCTGGCTCCCACCCTGCTGGGTCTCCTGCATGACCTGGCTTCTGGCCCCTTCAGTCACCTTGCTATTGCGCATAAGGTCACCATCTTCCCACAGCCATGCCTTTGCTCTGTCTATTCCATCAGGTTAGACCACCTGTAGGATGGGGGACCACCACCCTCATCATTACCTATGGAATTATATTCATCCTTTTGGGGAGGCCTTTATCTCCCGGCCCCTTATCAAGGTTCTTCCTGCCTCTTTCCTGAAGAAAAGATGTTTAAAAGCTGGAGGATGAACCAATGGCCCCAAAAGCCCTGCTTGCAAGTCCCAGAGAGTTATGAGGGCTCTGGGAGGTCCTCTGGTCAAACATCTTAATTTTCCAGATGAGGACAACCACTCCCCCAAGGAGTGGACGATGGTCCTTGCTGCTCTGGCTAGGGGCATTGGATATACCCTCCTCACTGGTTGCTCCTTCTTGGTCTCTTCCCATCATGTCATTACAATGTCCCTAGGCCCCTTCTGTCATCCTCTTTTGTCTGCTCCATTCCTTTTGATTGTCATCTCCACTGCAAGCCAGGCTGGGCCATACCACCATTATCCAGGTGAGTGTCTCTCACCTGGATAATGCAACAGCCTCCTAATCCCGCTTCTTCCCCCCTACCCCATGCAGCCTCTTCTCTATACAGCTGGAGGTGACTGTGGTTGATTGTCAACTGCAGGTTAGATCACAACCCTTCTCTGCTCAAAACTCTCCAGTGGCTCTCATCTCACTCAGAACAAAAGCCCAAGTCCCTACAATGGCCCCCACAAACAAACAAACCACTACATAAGGTGCATGTCCTTACTTGCCCACACCTTCTTACTTTTTTTTGAAACAGAACCTTAAGCTGTTGCCCTGAGTAGAGTGCTGTGGCATCACAGCTCACAGCAGCCTTCAACTCCTGGGCTTAAGCAATTCTCTTGCCTCAGCCTCCCAAGTAGCTGGGACTACAGGTGCCCACCACAGCACCTGGCTATTTTTTGGTTGTAGTTGTCATTGTTGTTTGGCAGGCCCAGGCTGGAATCGAACTTGCCAGCTCTGGTGTATGTGGCTGGTGCCTTAGCCACTTGAGCTACAGGTGCCAAGCCCCCTTCTTACCTTTTAAAGCTCATCTCCTTCCACTGTCCTTAATTCAGCCATTCCTGCCACAGGGCTTTTGCACCGGCTATTTCCTCCTCTTGAAAGATTTTTCCTCTGAGATTAAAAATGGCTCTCTCAGCTCAGCGCCCACCACACAGTGGTTACAGCATTGGCCACATGCACCAAGGTTGGTGGATTCGAACCCGGCCCGGGCCAGCTAAACAACAATGACAACTGCAATAAAAAAATAGCCACAGCTACTTTGAAGCTGAGGCAAGAGAATCACTTAAGCCCAAGGGTTTGAGTTTGCTATGATGCCACAGGAAAAGAATGGTTCCCTCCCTCACCTCCTTCAAAGCTTTGTTAAATGTAAAGTTCTTACTGAGGCTTCTCTGACCACCCTATTTCAACTTGCAAAGCACCTCTACTCAGCACTGCCTATACCCCCAAGCCTGTACCAATTGTTTCTTTGCAATGACCACCCTCCAACATACTAATTTACTTCTTCATGTAGTCCATTGCATATCTATCGCCTGTAGAATGTCCTCTCCACAAGCACAGGGATCTCTTGTGTTTTTGGCTGATGGCCACATATCCCAGTACCTATACCAGTGACTGGCACATCTTAAGGACTGTATTATGATTCCAAAGCCCAGAGAGCGGGGATGTCTTGCCAAAATTGCACAAGACTTCAGTGGACAGGGCACTGGCTTGGGAGCCCATCAGCTCTGAGGGGTCAGTAAGTGTCCAGAGAGCCTCCTGTCTGTAACAGGAGATGTCATATGTCATCTGGCTTAGTAATGCTCGCTCTCTTCCTCTCTCTCTCTCTCTCTCTCACACACACACCCATAGGTAAGGACGTGACTCCTGGCATTTTAATGCAATATATACTTTTCCACGCAAGATTTGGTTTCACCCTCACTCTAACTCTAAAGATAGAGCTCCTTTTTTTGATAGGTTAAAAACTGAGGCCTGGCTAGACAGCGGAGAGGCGTAGGTGCCACCACACGGCAGCTGTCCAACCCCTTCCCTATGCCTGGTGTGGTGCGGCGCTCCCCAAGCTCACGAGGGTCGTGGGCTGGGGGCGCAGTGCGGGGCTCAGGAGCCAGGACTACATTTCCCAGGAGCAGTTGCCTGCAGCTCGCGGCTCCCGGGTTTTCAAGGGCCTCGCGTTAAAGGGGGTGGGATGGAGGGGGGGGCTCCACCGCTTTCCCACTGGAAAATGTCTCTTTTCCTAGCCGGAACCCGAGAACTGCCTGTCTGTGGGCTCAGGCGAGTGGGGCCAGAGTCAAAAGCGCCCAGGCCCTGCAGTGTCCGAGAGGCGAGCCAAGGCCAAGACAATCTGGAGGCAATCTTTCCTTATCTTGCCCCCCGGACTCTGTGCCCAAGCCCCAGGAACCCCCTCCAATTCCCTGAACCCAGAAAGGGGTGGTCAGTCGCCGCCAGGCAGGAGAATAGGTGCCGGCAGGCTGGAAGACCCCACGACCTGAGGCGACTCCTCCCCCCATTCTGGCTTCCGTTCCGGGAAGGGATTTACAAGTCGCTGGGATGGACCAGCATAAGGGATATGAGTGCTACAAATGAAGGCCCGGGGTCGCTGGGAGCTGAACCTCAGAGTGCACCTCTCTCCATCCTTCCAAATCCTGCAGCCTCCGTGATAAAATGAGGGTGGTGGGAAGTAGTGATCACAGGCAGGGAAGCACAAAGGATCAAGAAACCTGTGAAAAGCACTTTGCCAACTGTAACGCACTGTGCAAATAGAATTATTCATCATCGTGTCATTTTATTCATCCAGTCCTTATTCTAAGACATGGCATGGAGGGGGGGCAGTATGACACGTTGACACGTCTCTGGGAGCGCAGGATTGAATAACATTTTGCACATGGGGCTGGCTTATTTGGGTGCCTATTTCCCCATTCACATCTTACTGGAATCCGGAGAATAGTCTTTGAAAATAAACAGAAAAAACCCACCAAAATGTGTTTTCAAGTAAGGAAACTTTGGGGTAATCAACATCCTCAAAATAAGAACCTTGACCTTTGGAACTAACCTGGCCTTCCCTTACCTGCCAGTGCCATGAAGATAAGCAAGGGGAAAAGGCATCTGACACCAAGTCTGGAGCCTTCCTCCATTTGGATTAATCCATCCCTTGATATGAGGGGGAAACCCATTAATTTCCCCTGGCCTCAGACTCCCAGGTCCAGTAGGATCCCGACCCCCCAGCTAACTTGAGCCTCTCTCCCTACCCCCTCCCCAGCAGGCCAGTGTCTGTAAACATTCTTGGTCCATACCCGAGGTGCTTTAAACAATTTGACAGTAACCCCCACCCTCCCAGGGTATTGTTTTAAGTGAAGAGTGACAGCCCCTTTGCTTAGGGAATAAAAGGGGATTTGTTGTGGGAGGGGGATCCAGAGAGTCAGCATCTCATGATCTCGGCCCAGGTCGGCTAACCAAGGGAGACCTCCGTGGCAGACAAGGGGGTCCTAGAGTCTCTGGGCCCTTGCTGCTGGCCTTGGGCTCCTGATATCCCTCAGAGCTCCAGGACTCCCTCCAGATAGTGGCGCTCTCCCTGTCCACCTCGTGCCTCGCCTGTACCTAATGAGCTGCCGAGTCGTATGGAAAAGATGTATGCATTTTAACAAAGACTTTGCATCTTCCCAGCAAAATGGCGATGGTCCCCGCCACGGCTCTCTGAACAACTGCCCATCACCAGGATTAGTCACAAACTAAGGCACATAACCCCCTCCTCCTTGGCCTCTTCCTCGGCGCCCCCTTTTTCCAAGTCCCCAAAGCACTAAGGTGCTCCCCTCATCCCAGGGGCCCCCAGGAACGTCCCTGGTTAAAGACTTTGGTGGATTGCCCCCCTCCGAGACACACACACACGACCTTCAAGGACACTTGGGAGGGGAACTCGACCCCTACAATGGGCCTCAGGGGTGGGGGGCAGCGAACTCTGCCCCTGAAACCCCCAAACTCCCAGGCTGAGGAAGGCATACATACGAATTCCTAGTTAGGATATATGGGGAAAAATGAGGGTCTTTGAGAAGTGGAGGCCACCTGGAAAGCCCCTCCTAGTTTCTCAGGGGGACTAGGCAGCATTGGGGATTTGGCCTCAGAAGGGAACCTCCAAGCAGAGGTCTGGGGGCGCCCTGGGGGAGAGACGACAGAGGAGGGGGAAGGGATGAAGTTTGAAAGTGCCCTTCCAACTCTTCCAAGGAAAGTTTCCTTGGGGGCCTCATGGACAGAGAGGGATAGGGGTATGGAGGGGCCGATGGCAGGGAGACCCCCAAGAGGTGACTGGACCCCGGGGGAGCGACCCCTCCCCCCTGTCCCGGCTGGGCCCAGCTGGGAGTAGCCCAGCTTGGGGCAGTGTGTGTTAGTTGGGGCCACTTTCCAGCCCTTCCATTGGGCTGGGGGGGCCCGCAGGGGGCCAGGAGCGGGGTAACTGGTAGCCCCAGGAGGGAGCTTTGCTATGAAGGGTTTCCCGCACCGGAGTCCCCCAGCCCAGCAGAGCCAGCCCCCCGCAAAAGGGAAATGTGCCAGCACACCAGCGGTCCTCGGCGCCGTTTGGGGCGCGTGGCGGGCGCCGGGGGCGGCTGCCGGGTCGGCGAGCCTCCCAGCAAGGGAGCCCAGAGAGCCAGGCAACGGTCCCGGGCGGCGGCGGGGAGCAAGAAGGCCCGGATCGGGGGGAAAGGTCGGATTTGCTCGGCGGAAGAAACACAGATGGCGGCGGCGCGGCGCCATTCCGGGCCGGGAGCAGGCAGCCAGCAGCCCTGTCCTCACCGCGGTCCGCCCGCCGCCGCTAAATACCCGGATGCGCCGCCCGAGCGCCAGACGCGGAGCTGGGAAAAAGGAGGCAGAGGAGGCGGAGGCAGAAGCAAAAGCAGAGGCAGAGGCAGAGGCAGAGGCAGAGGCAGAGGCAGAGGCAGAGGCAGAGGCAGAGGCATAGGCATAGCCAAGCTCCAAGACCAAGCAACATACCCGCGGAGCTGGGCCACGCAGAGCCGGCCCAAAGAGCCTTCCCGCCACCCCAGCCGGGGAGAAGTAGAGACTGCTCGCCCCCGCATCCCCGGGAGCCAGACTCCGGACTGGCTCGGTAGTCAGGGGCTCGAGAGCAGATCCCCAGGCAGGTTTTGCTCAGCCTCCGACGAGGGCTGGCCT
>CAUYPK010152225.1:0-12801 GCA_963574355.1 Loris lydekkerianus
GTTGTCTTTTTTATATTATTACACATTTGTATTATTGGCGTGGGCAAAACTGTGTTACATTATAACAATTATTAAAAAAAAAAAAAAAAAAAAAAAGCTGGGTTTAGATGTTATCCATAAAACCATAAAATCAAGTGACACTTTATGATAATCAATGCTAATATACCAACTAGTGATATCTCCTAATAAAATATCTTCTTTTGGAGATTCTTGAGGTCTGTGCGCAAGAATTTATTTGAAAATAGGACCAGTTGGATTGTTTTAAAAAGTCTGAGAAGCACAAGAACGTTTTACAGATGAGAAAAATGAGACCCAAGGAGAAGAATCAGTATCAGCAGAGCTGTGGCAGGTGTCCAGCATGCTCTCCTTATGTTTCTGTTTAATCTCCTCCTTCTCTTTCCTCAAGAAGCTCAGAAACAAGTTGAGATTTTGAAATCACTTCTCAAAGGAATACAGAGAAGCTCTGTGGTAAGGCTGACCACAAAATATATGTGTGTGTATAAACACAAATTTTTTTTTAAGATTAAATGAGGTACCAACTCTTCAAATGTCACGTAGATACACTGGCCCAGGCCCAGCTTTCCTGGGCCAGGTCCAGCAACAGGTCTCCATGCTGGGGACACCCTCCCTGAGGACTTAGAGTGAAAGTAGGGCTCCAGACTCCCCAGAGCAAGGGCCCTAGGCTGGCAGGCTGGGTCAACATCCCCACCTCAGTGTGTAACCAACTCACCAGCCACCTAAGGCCACCAACATGCATTGGATCTGGAACTACAAAAAAATAGTAAAATGTGCCGGGATGGAAAAGGCCATTTTCTTTGTGATCAGGAAAGAGGTCCTTCCCAGAGAAGAAAGAGAGGAAGAATCCAAGTAGCAGCAGTGGCATGACAGCCGCCTTGGTGAAGGGTCCTTTGGTGTTTTTGTAGGAATCTGGCGCCTGCTGACTCCTACAGCCGTCTGCTTCTCTGGGACATGAGCACAGCCCAGGTCCAGCTCCTGCCACGCGGGTGTGACCCCTGGGCACTGGCTCCGTTAAGAGGCTCCCACACGCCCCCAGCCCTGGGAGGGGCAGGAGGCCAGAGCCGCCTGAGGAGCAGAAGGTACATTAGGACCTACATGGCTGAATTTCTTTTTTTTTCTTTTCTTTTTTTTTTTTTTTTTGCAGTTTTTGGCCTGGGGTTGGGTTTGAACCTGCCACCTCTGGCATATGGGGCCAGCGCCCTACCCCTTTAAGCCACAGGCGTCGCCCTACATTGCTGAATTTCTACCTCTGGGTGAGAAAAACTGAACAAACACCATAGCCTGCTTCGCAGCTCTGGAGAGTTATACCCATACGGAAGATTGTGTGGATGGCGGATGATCAGACAAGCCTGGCTCTCCCCTCTCCTGCCCCTGTCCTCCCCTACAACTGCCGTCTCAGAGGAGGAAGCTCTCATTGACAAGGACTTATCAACCGCTTCATTTATCTGTAGGCTGAAGAACGAGAACTCTTATCAAACAAACAAAGCTGCAAATCAGCAGCAGCGTGACTTCCTTGGAGAGGCTGGGCTCTACTCTCAGGTCGCCTCTGGGAAGGCCCAGGTGGGCCCTGGCACCCCCAGCTTCGCTTTGCTCCCGTTTCGTGTTTTATTGAGAAGGAGGCAGTGTAACAGTGCTTCACAGGCATTAATAAAGATAAGAGAGGCCACAGCTACCAAGCAGAGTTTTCGGAAACCCTCCCCTGGTTTCCCTGGCTGCAGGGCTGCATGCGCAGACACACAGAGGCACCAGTGAAGGAACTATTACTGCCATCCGATTATTGTCATTGTAATGCCTATTCAACGGCCCCTTTGTAAGTTCCTAGAGGGCAGGGACTGTGTCTTGGGCTCCTTTTCATGACTTCATGCCTCCTGCTTCCATTCACTCATCTTGTAAACATTTATTGAGTACAGCCCTGTCTGTGCCTGCTCAGCACTGAGGTCACAGAATATACCCACGGCCTTCATCCTTAGCACACAGCCTGGCCCTGGCTGCCAGTGGACATCTGTCCTTTAGGAATGGAGCCCCCAAACGGAACAAGCTCCGTCAGCTCTGGCAGCCAGAAGGCCACGAGGCGGCAAGTGGCCTCATCTTCCCACCTCACCTGCACTTCCTCCAAACTCCTCCAGTGCGCCCGTGTTTCTTTATCCCAAAAACAATAAAATACTTTCTCAACTTGCTATTTTACACCTAAAATTCTACTTTTCTCAAACGTAGCTTCCAATTTGAATCACCTGTGGAACGCCAAATACTGAAGCCCAAGTCCCACGTAAACTGGCTCTGAATTAATTGGCCTCGACTTGGAGATTTTTATAAGCCAAGTAGCTCTAAGCTGGGGCCAACATTGAGAATCACCACTGAACCTAAGACAGGGGACAGAAACTCCAGGCTAAAGAGCAAGAATTGCTCTTGGATTTGTTTCTTTGTGACTGTG
The DNA here is from genome assembly GCA_963574355.1 of Loris lydekkerianus. NCBI lineage: Eukaryota > Metazoa > Chordata > Mammalia > Primates > Lorisidae > Loris > Loris lydekkerianus. Next base: position 2,450 of record CAUYPK010152225.1, read on the forward strand.
TTTTGGAGCCTGAGTCTCTGAATCTCCCTGGCCTGAGCCCAAGGCTCCTACCTGCTTTCTGGGTCTGAGGTCTCACGGCCCTGCCTGCCCCTGGGCTAGAACACACTTCGCCACTCTGGCCCTGCCAAGGCACATGGGACTCGGGCCCATACGAGGGACTTCGGCCTTGAAAGGTGTTCTTTCTTTCAACTCCACAAAGCCTGGCCTCTCCACCCTCTGGGCTCCTGGACCTCATCCCCTACTGCCAGGAGTCAAGCCCTCTTTCTTATTCCCCTCACCGTGAGGCCTCCTGGCCTGCTCAGTCTGGTGGCAATGACTCTCTTTAGAAAGGGAGTCTTTCTTTCTGCCACTGAGGGAGACGTCACCACTTGCAGCCACACAGGAGTTTTTAACCACCAACCTGCCAGAACACTTCCCCCAATGCATGTTTCCCTTCCCCTAGAAATGTGGAGAGTTAAAATCTGAAAGAGATTCTCCCACCCCATCTTGGCTTTAATTCCCGGCTTCAAAGAAAATCTAAATTTAAGGACAAAATGTATTATGCTGCTGTTTTCATGGTGAATGTTTTGTTTTCCAAAGGAAACATGGGTCTATGCATTCCTTCAATGACTCGCCTGTTTACCTGACCCGGGCCAGATAACAACAACAACAACAACAAAATAACCAGTCTGCTCTGAAGACAGAAGTGTGTTTGGGACACGTCCGCAGTAATGACGAGACCAAGACAGACCGTCACGTGGAGCTCTGGTGCCAAGACAGGGAACAGACTCATTCATTGCACCAGTCTCTGAACACAGGGCTGATTTCAGCTTTGCAGTAGGCATGTCTTGGAGTCTCCCTCCACCTCCCACTCCGTGTTTGCCACTGGTCAAGCCCGACCCCTTGATAGATAAAGAAATTTGTGTCCTGAAAGTCCCAGGGAGGCCGAGATAAGGCAGCAAGGCGGTGACTCAGGCAGTGACTACAGCAGCAGCTCAGGTTGCCTGTCTGCTGGGTGAGTTTCAAGGACAGCTTTGAAGGCCAAGCGGATTCCTGTGGTCACTACTGAGGTGTGTCTGAGATAGCCCGAATTACATCAACATCGTGACATCTAGAAAAAGAAGATGGGGACATTTGACCCCTGAGTGTGAAGAGTCAGAAACAGCAGAGCTGGCTCGGTGCCCGTAGCTCATTGATTATGGCACTGGCCACATTCACTGAGATTGGAAGGTTCGAACCTGGCCCGGGCGAGCTAAACAACAATGACAACCACAACAACAACAAAAAAAAAAATAGCCGGGCATTGTGGTGGGCACCTGTGATCCCAGCTATTTGGGAGGCTGAGGGAGGAGAATCGCTTAAGCCCAGGAGTTGGAGGTTGCTGTGAGCTGTGACACCACGGCACTCTACAAGGGTGACATAGTGAGACTCTGTCTCAAAAAATAAAAAAAATAAAAGAAATGGCAGAACAAGAGAAAAGAGAAGTAAATTCTTAAAAGAGAAGTTTGTTTTATTCTCTTAGAAAAACATTTTGAGAAAAAAATGAAATCCATGGCTTGGTTTTGTTATCTTCTCAAAACGCCAAAATAAAGTGGACAACTCTACCAGGAAATATAGATGCTGAATGGTGTGAAAATGCTAATATTTGACAGTTTCCCATCCATGGAAACTGTAAATCCAAATAGTCCACCTAACACACATGTAGCATAATCAGTAAATTCCTGATATTGGTGAGTTTAGGCAGAGAATATTTCACTGAGGAATAAAAAGTAAATCGGAGAAAAAAAGAGCAAGAGAGAGAGGTTTCTGATTTGAGAGCTAACCAAGAAAAAATAAAATCAACTGCAGCCACATTTGAGTGACTACTGAAATTTCTCTAAAAAGAAGCTTTAAACAAGGTAGGCTTTGGCTCAGCGCCTATAGTACAGTGGTTACGGTGCTGGCCACATACACCAGGAGAGGTGGTTTCAAACCCTGCCTGGGCCAGCTAAACAACAATGACAACTGCAACAATAAATAGCCAGGTAGTGCGGCAGGCGCCTGTAGTCCCAGCTACTCGAGAGGCTGAAGCAAGACAATCAATCACTTAAGCCCAAGAGTTTGAGGTTGCTGTGAGCTGTGACAGCACAGCACTCTACTGAGGGCGACTTAGTGAAACTTTGTCTAAAAAAGAAAAGAAAGAAAAACAGGTCGGCTTTGACACACACTGTGCTCTGGAAAGTAGCTAGCAGACAGACCCAAATCCACAGGCCCCTTTTAACAATCTCCAGGGCCAGAAGTTACTCTGCAGGAGGACAGACAGTGATCAAGGCAGTTATGAAATTATAACAAGGTGTGCGTAGCGTTCACTTGCCAGGGAGCAGACAGCAGCCATGCTGGACAGGGTCAGGGTTACACAAAGCTCCTGTCCAGGGGGACGGCTACAAGACAGATGGTCTGTTAAACATCGTCAGCATACTTGCGCAGTGCCACGCGGCGGTCAGAGCCTGGGCAGTGGTCGCCAGGGCATTGTGTGCCTGTGAGTCGGCTAATTTTAGCCCAGTTAAGGCTGTTTCTTATCTTTGTTGGTTTTGCAAAGATTAAGGCAGTTTCTCTACTTTGCACCCAGCTGTCCTGTAAAGCCTTCCTGGAGTTTTGTCTGAACTCCCCATGGCTAAGAGGGGCCAGGTAGAAGCTGGCTCGTGCAAAGACTTGCTTTGCTAGTAGCTAAAGTTGCTTCTCCCAATCTGATATGGGCTTGTTGCTCTCACTTCTGAGCAAAGCACTCCAGAGCTGCAGCAGCCTTCTCTGTGAGTCCTTCCCTGTGCAGTCGAAAGTGCATCTGCCGGGGATTTATATGTCCTAGATTTATATTTCCTATCAGGATTGATTCATTTGCTACTTTTGCGGAAAAGGGTAAACAGCATTGTAAATTCCATCCGGTGAACCATGGGGAGGCAGTGGTTCCAATTAAACGTGTTTGCTTTCGGAAAGGGGCCCTTGGCCTCTTATCTTTATGTACAAAGCAAAATAGAGCCCAACCTGGCCTCTGCAGCCAATAGGCACGCACCTGGCCAGTCAGCTGTCAGGCCGCCTCCCTGCTGCCCGAGCTCCAACCTGCTCCTCTTCGGTGTCTGTCTGCACACAAAGGGTGAGGAAACGGTGGGCGAGGCACAGGGACTGGCCCTGTGGTTGTGCCTACAAGCCCAAAGCACAACGGGGTGACAGCTGTCACCTGGGTATATTAGGAAAAAGTGGTGCCCTGATATTTCACTCTATTTCACTATTTCCAGCAGCTCAGATATCTTCATCTTCTATGGGTAGTGTGTGCTTGTCTGCTCTACCTCCCTGAACAAGAGCTGTGTTTATTTTAGGTTGCCTCTGCTGCCTAAATTAGATCATATCCATATTAGATCATAAAATTAAGAAATTGCACCCAGCATATAAGTCCTAAAATTAAGCTTTGTTGGCTACATCCACACAAGCAAAGAAGAAGCTGAGTTGATCTCCCCCCGTCTCTCTCTCTCTCACACATAAACACACATGCTCCCTTCGAGAACTAGAAAAATGACCCATCCTGCTGGCTCTGGGCCTCAGCGTCCCCCCTCGGCCTCAGACATTTGGGCAGAGCCTCCTGTGAGTGGCCACGTGCGGAGAGTGGATCCTGAGGAAAGGAAAGCTGCTTTCTTTCTAATGAGCTTTTCATCTAGAAATTGGGGAATGGGAGAGACCAATGAGAAGTGAAGTGACGAACTTCGTGTTCCCAAAATTTTGAAATTCAATAAGGAGAGAAGTGAAGACCGAGAAGCGTATCTATGAATTCTTCACACCATTTAAGGAAATGACACCTCTATTCAAGGGCAAAGAATCAAGATCCTGCCACACAGTGAGCTGGCAAGGACCCTGCTTGCTTCGTCTTATTTTCACTTTCTCCGAGGCCCCCGTGGGTGTCACATGCAGGTGGGTGGCTGTGTCTGACGCATCTGTCAGGAGCAGGAAACGCGTTCTTTGACTCCGTGACAGCTCCTTCCAAGATGCTGTTTCTCCTATACCATCGTCCGTATCATTGCGCCTTTAAATGTGCTGGTGTGTAGAAGTTCAGAGCCACATGTGTCCTCCCACTGCTCAAAAAATCACATCTGACTGGAGGATTTTAAGCTATTTCATCAATTTTTCCTCTTACCTAATTTACATCCTTGTCTTTGCTTTGCTTTTATTCTATTATTCTCATTTCCTTTTCTTCCTAATAGGTTCAGTTACGCACTTAGGTCTTTGGTTTACAATATGTCTTATTTGCTATCAAAGTTATTCAATTTAACTTCTACTTGAGTTATAGGTCACAAAGTTTAACATTTGATACTTTCATCTTTGTTCAGTTCTAAGTATTTTGGAATTTCTTTTAAAATTTTCCTCTTTTTTGTTTTATTTTGTTGTTGTTTTTATTTGAGACAGAGTCTCACTATGTCGCCCTGGGTAGAGTGCCGTGGTGTCACAGCTCACAGCAACCTCAAACTCTTAGGCTTAAGTGATTCTCTTGCCTCAGCCTCCCAAGTAGCTGGGACTACAGGCACCCACCACAATGCCCGGCTATTTTTTCGTTGCAGTTGTCATTGTTGTTTAGCAGGCCCGGGCTGGGTTCGAATCTGCCAGCCTCAGCGCATGTGGCCGGCACCCTACCCACTGAGCCACGGGCGCCACCCTAAAAATTTCCTCTTAGCCACAATGATTAGATAATATATACATGTATTATTATTTTTTATAGATCCAGGAGATAGTCCAAGATTTGTTGTTGTTACTGATTTGTTACCTTGTTTCATTACGATCAGAAAGCATAATCTGTGTATATTGATTATTTGGCTTTTATTAAAGTTTTCTTTCTTCCTTGAGAACTCACAATGAATATTCTCTATAGATGTAAATTATATGTTTATCTATTAGATAAGTGCTTCCAATAGAATATAATGGTAGCCATGTGTATTTTTACATGTTTTCTAGTAGTTATATGAAAAAGGTAAAAACACACAGATAAAATTTATTTCAAAAATACGTTTATCTAAGACAATATATTCAAAATTGAATAACTTCAACATGTAATCAATATTAAAGTATTAATGAGATATTTAGAAACCTGCAGTGAACTTTATTCTCAGAGCACATTTCAATATAAATACTAAATTCACATCAGATCCATTTGACCTGTATTCAGATTTCAATTTAGACTAGAAAGCATACATTCACATACCCCAGTAGTTCAAGCATACTTAAAAGTTTTCCAGGGCTGGGCACAGTGGCTTCCGCCTATAATCCTAGCATTCTGGGAGGCCGAGGCAGGAGGCTTGCTCCAGCTCAGGAGTTCAAACCAACCAGGGCAAGAGTGAAACCCCATCTCTACTAAAAATAGAAAAACCTAGCTGGGTGTTGTGGCAGGTGCTTATAGTCTCAGCTACTCAGAAGGCTGAGACAAGAGGATCCCTTGATTCCAGGGGTTTGAGATGAGCTATGACACCCCAGGACGACTGAGACTCTGTCTCAAAAAAAAAAAAAGAAAAGAAAAGAAAAGAAAAAAGTTTTATAAGACCTAAATCAAGTATTAGTATTTTTAATTTAAATGTATTAAAATTAAATACAATTTAAAAATTCACTTTCATCAGCCATATTTCAAGGGCTCAGGCGCCCACAGCTGCAGCTCCGGACACGGCCGCATTACACCACACTTACCAATGTAATATTCACACATATCCTACTTGTTGCTAATTATTGGCTCCTTGATTGGTGATTTTTTTTTTTTTTTTCTGGCCTGGGCCTGGTTTGAACCTGCCACCTCCAGTATATGGGGCCGGTGCCCTACTCCTTTGAGCCACAGGCAACACCCTATCGGGGATTATTTTAAAGAGACATTAACACCATGTCAGCCTGTCACATCCAGGAGCACTTTGTTCTGAAGCTGTGTGTCTTTCCACCTCCTGTTTGTTTATTTGCCCCACTCGGCACATCCGCTCGCTCCGTGTTCCCACTCTCCTGCTCCTCCGGCTCCTCCCGGCTCTTCCCGGCCTGCTGCTGTTCTCAGCTGGGCCTGCTGCTCCCAGCCCCTCAGTTACACTTTTAATTTCAACAATTAAAATGTATTTATGGCAGTGGGTCCTTGGTTGTGTCTCCTGGTCTCTTTCAGAATATTTGCTAACTTCCTTTGCTTCAGGGCCTGTCTGGGCCATCCAGTGTGGACAGCTCGGTTATGGGGCTGGTCCCCATCTTTCCTCTCCTGATGAGCCCATGTGCACTTGGGAGCGCCAACTGCCCTGTCCTGTCAGGTGTCCCCAGAGGAGGAGCCCAGGCTGAGGACAAGGCTAGGTGGTGGTGTCAGGGTTCAGGAGAGACCCTACCCCTGGGCCGGGTGACTGAGCCTCTCTGGGAAGTTCTGGGGGCCCTACCTATTCCCCCAGCTACCTCCTATGAAACCATCCCCACCCAGCCCAGGTGGGGCCTCCTGTTATCAGCTGTGTCCCCAGCCAGTCCTGTGCCAACAAAAGGGGACCCATTTCTTCCAACGTGATGGGCAAGACCCTACCCTCTCCAAGGAAGTGAGGGAAAAGGAAAGCATGTACCTACAAAGGCCCCGACCACCCCCTTCTGGTATCTGGCCTTCTATATTCCCTTCTGAGAATCAGAAACCTTCCACCTCCTGTTGGCCACTCACCACGTGCAGCTCTGATGAAGTTACCCTGTGTCTCCATTTTGTTAGCTCACCACCATATCAGGAAAAGCGAATCTCAGAAGATACCATTTTAAAATGCACATAAAAGTGTCGGCAAACAAATTCCCGATTACCTATCACTGCGTCATTTCACTCTATTTCCTTCCACCACGACTTTTCCCAAATTCCGGAAATGAGAAGTCAGAATCAGAGAGATCTCACTCAGTGTTTCTGTCTTCCGAAAGCTCCTCAGAGACGTGGAGAAAATAAAGAACTCTCTCTCTCTTGGGGTCTGGAGAGAGCCAATGACACAAAGCTTGGCGGGGGGGTTCGATGCAGTGACGCCTCGCTGAAAAGGGTCGTGAGCTCTCTGGGCTCTGGCTGCTGCCTCCACACTGACTGGTTGGGGGACGAAATGCAGGTGCGAAATGCCTGGCTCCCAGCTGTCTCCATAAATGCTGAGAGAAATCTGAGTGCAGCAAGGCGTCAGTTCCTACGGGGGGAAATAGACACACGATCCTTTGATGGCTTAATACAAAAACGAATACAAAATAGGTCAATAATATTTTTTATTGATTATAAGCTCATATAATTTTTTGAAATAATGGATTAAATGAAATATTATATTAAAATTAATTTCATTAAAACATTTTAATGTCGTTATATTTAGAGAGTTAGGCTGTGTAAATCACTCTGTACTCATCAAACATGATCTGTTCAAGAAGAGGACTTTGCAGGTGGTCCCTTCCAGAGACATGTCTTTTGCAAACTGTTCTGGACATCCCAAGTGACACTCACAGCAAGGTAGTTACACCGTTCCTCCCTGCACCCCTCATCCCTGTTCTGTCCCTGGCAGCCATCGGTTCCCAGCAAAGGCAAGGATGAGTTTCTCATATGCAGAGGCAGGGAATAAACTAGGAAATAAGTGAGTCTTAGAGTATGCTCAAAGCCAATGAGTCCCGTGGAGGCAAAAATACAGCAGTGGATGAGGGAAATGTGGGCAAGTGAATTATTGGTGTTTTCATGAAGAAAGTGATATTGGGCCAACGACATGGAGGTGAGTGTGTCAGTGAGGCTGAGAAGACAGAGCATTCGAAATGAGTTGAGACTGGTGGGGATGGAGCCGGCGAGCAGAGGAGGGAACGGTAGGTGACCTCCGTGCCGTAGAGAGGCTGAGCGTGCAGGAATTTGATTTCAGTGAAATGGGAATGAAACTCGGGAGCATTGGGGAGAGTGGGGTTCAAATCACCTTCCGTCTTTAAAAGACGGCTGTCAAATAAAATAAAATAAAATAAAAAGATGCTGTCAAAGCGGAGGCCACGCCCCTAGGTGGAGTATTGCAGGAAGGGAAACCCAAACCCACCCACGTGCGCTCACTCTGTGCTGGGACAGCTGAGCACCTCCATGCTCACAGAGACGGAAAACTCAGGACATTCGAGTGTCAGGGAGGGAAAAGGGGGTGGGTAATTCCCACCCCGTGGTTCATGTCTGCTGCTGCACTGTCAGTCACCCCCGGCACCCGTGCTGCCTCGGGCAGATCACTGGCCTGCTGGGGCTCCCTTACCCTTTCTGTGTACGCAGCTATCTATCTAGGGCAATAAAGGACACACTTGCAACTCTGACTTTAACCTTACAAAAGCCAACTATGCACCCAAACGCACATAACCCCATAATAATCTGAATTTTTTTTTTTTTTTTTTGCAGTTTTTGGCTAGGGCCAGGTTTGTGCCCACCACCTCTGTTATATGGAGTCAGTGCCCTACTCCTTTGAGCCATGCGCCGCCCCTGAATTTTTTTTTTAAATACCTAAAAGACGACTACCTACTTTGCTCAAAATAGACTAGTTAGCAGGTTAGTGGGATGAAAGTGAGAACATCACAGGAGGACCCATCCAGGGGACGCAAGACTGGGTCTTATTAGTAACAGGGAGGTGGTGAAAAGCAGCAGGACCCTAGGTGTAGCTTTGAGATAGAACTAACAGGGGTCTTCAAGGATTGCACCCGGGGTACAAAGGAAGGGAAGGGTCTGGGATGACACTCAGCTTTCGGCCAAAGCACCTGGGAGGATGTGACCTTTGAGCACCCATTTCTTGTGCCAGGCAACATTTAGACAGAAAACACAGAAACTGGCCCTGTAAGAAGTGTCGTCCTCTACCCTGAAGGAGTTCACACATGTACTCAAAGCTACATTGGAATAGTTGATCAACACCAGAAAGTGTTGAAAAAGATTGTCTGGGACTTGGATGTAGAGAGCGCATAGTGGGTTGCTGGTGAGAGAAGAGGGACTTAGCGCAGGGACCTGGCTGCAGGGCTGTGCAGAGCCCGGGCCTTGTCAGGAGTTGGGAGCCGTCAGCAGGTTTGGGACAGGGCAGCATGTGGCCAAGTGTGTGTTTTTGAAAGATATGTCGTGTGGCTTTGTGAAGAATAGATTGAAGAGAGGATAAGTTATAAATAGATGAAAGAGTTATAAGCTACAAAAATTATCCAGTGTGTCACTGAGAGCTTTAACTAGACAGAACGGGGAGTGAGAAAACAGTGAATCAGAGAGAGGTGACTTTTGAGATTGTAATTCATAGAAACTGGAGGTAAATTGAAAGATGGGCTTTCCAACACAGAAGAAGAATAAAAAATGATCCCCTGGTTTCTGAGCTGGGAGGCTGCCAGGGATGTTGTCATTAACTGAGATGGGAAAACAGGCAGGAGAGAAATGCACTTCACACACGCCGGATTTGAGTTCTATCCTAGTTTGGATCTCCCCAAAAGGTGACTCCAAAAGAAAGGCTCACTTGGAAGTTGCTTGTTTGGAAGGTGACTTTGGGAAACATGGTGAGGAAGGGAGAACGCAAGCAGAGAAGGAAAGGCACGCCCACAGGATTGCACAGGTGACCGCTGCGGCCATGGGGACTCGGCCCTGCCGTGGGCCTGGCGAGAGACCAGGAAGCTGCCTCAGCACCGCTCCCCAGGGAGAGGGACCGACGGTGTTCCCCCTCCACCCAGGGAGGCGATGACTGCTGACTTTCTTTCCCCAAGAGGCCTGGAAAAACCCCCAGGCAGAGAGGAAGGTGCTTCAGGGAAGAATCTGGTGGACTGAGGGGAGAGGCAGTTACCAGGGGCTGGGCAGGGTGCTGAGGGCTGCCCCTATAGCTGCCTACTGAGACAGACCTGTACGTGGGGAGGCTGACACAGGCAGAAGTGTCTTCAAGTGTGAAGTTCCAGTGAGAAGTCAAACAGGAGACAGTAACTTGAGGACTCTACTGTAGTTTGGGTAATACTAACATAAGCCTTTCAAAATGGTTTATTTTCCAAAAATTCCTTGCAGTGCAGACACCTCTGCTGTTAACAGTAACTGGTATGTACTCCTCGGCTTCCCCCCAGAAGCAGCAAGCTCTGTGGAGGCTAAACTGAGCTTGGGGACAGCTCTTCTCCCTCAATAAAATTCCATTCTGATGGACAAAAAACCATGTGATTTTATTCCTACCTTTTCCTTACTGAGTTATTTCTCTAAGATTTCATTTCTTTTTTTTTTTTATTAAATCATAGCTGTGTACAACAATGCAATCATGGGCTACAATGTGCTGGTTTTATATACAATTTGAAATATTTTCATCAAACTGGGTAACATAGATTTCACGGCATTTTCTTAGTTAATGTGTTAAGACATTTATATTCTACACCTAGTAAATTTCACATGTACCCTTGTAAGA
>CAUYPK010152232.1:0-15203 GCA_963574355.1 Loris lydekkerianus
ATGTGCTAGTTTCATATACAATCTGAAATATTCTCATCAAACTTTTCAACGTAGCCTTCATGGCATTTTCATAGTTATTGTATGTAGACATTTGTATTCTACCAGATTGTTATTCTTAATTACAATCTTGTTCCCAGTGGAATGTCCAACATATTCTAAATTCATCTATTATAATTTAATGATAGTACAAACTAAACATTTGAATTAGGGCTACAGGTTTAATTTATAGGTATAGGAAAAGGAAATTGTTCTGATTTTCTGAAATAAATCCTTTTCATTACTATAAAGAAAATAAAAAATGACTGTCATTGACTTGGAAAATTGTATAAACTACTTTATAAGGTTGTTTCTCTTTGTTCATGCATCTGTCTCATGATTACTTTTCTTTGACTTTCATTGCTCCAAGTATATTTTCACCAAAGAGTGCCTTATTATAAATAAGTGTCTTCATTAGTGACTGTGCCTTTTTGAGGTCCCCAAGGATAACAGGTGGTTTGGGCTGTGCCACTTACTTGAGTTTATCTGTGCTTACCTGTGTTAGTTTCATGGAGAGGAGAAGGAGATTTACAGGTAAGCCATTACAACAGAAAGAGTTAAATGCTCATGGGAGATATACTGGAAGGGGAAAAGGAAGCATTTGAAAGATGCTATACGTTTGACAGGATGTGGGAAAAACAGGGAAATTTGGAGGTATGAGTGAGGGTGGAAGTAGACATACAGGCCCTAGGAAACCCTCACAGAGAGTGTGACCCTTTCGCTACTTTCTTCAAGTTTCAATTTGAGAAATAATAGAGAGTTGACCTTGTAATTATGGTGGGGATTGGAAGAGGTATGGCACCATCACAAAAAGTAACAGTACAAGCTAGGGATATGTAGGCACAACTTAACTCTGTAGCAGCAGCTTGGAGGAGCTAATGTGGGTAATGCATCCAGAGCTAAACTGAGCTGTGTAACAGAAAAGTGGAGTCAAGTGTTCTCACGGTATCACTTTGGCCTGTATAACTTTGGCCTGTTACAGACTCGTAATATAAGTGGAAGTTGTAACAACAGAAAAATGAAGTTTGGACTAGATAACCTGTACAGCCTCATCTAAAACCTACAGTGGTCCTGAGAATTTTTGTCAGATGGGGTATTACTCAGTTTCAGAATAAGTCCCAGTGTCTGAAATGGTGGGGGTTGGCAATAGGGACAGAAATGTGCACAGACAATAGGCTGCAAAGAGCAGGTCCTGAGTTATGCTTCTAAATCTAAGCTAGAGTTCTAGAATAATCAATTTTCATATTCTCTTTTTCTAAAATAACGGCAGTGAAGGATCATCTCTTAGCTTCATTCATTCTCTAATCAACCACGTGTTTACTGGACACATACTAATTGCCCAGACTTTTTTTGTCTTCTTTAGAGACAGGTGAGTGAAATAAAGCTCAGCTTCTATCACTACACTTGGAATGTCCCCCTCCATATCTGAGAATGGGGAGACAGCCTAGAAAGAGTAATTTGTAGGAACATTCAGATTCTAAAAGGAGGGTCAGGACTTTGCATGACCAAGGACTAGGATAATGTTAAAGACTATTATTTACTTCTTGCTGTATGTGCCCTGTACTAAATACTATATAATACTCATTTAATAGTTACAATAGCCCCTTGGGATAGATGCACTATTATCATTTTGCAGATGAGGAAAGTGAGACTGAAGTAAAGTAAGAGACTAACCTAAGCTCACACAGCTAGAAAAGGGGCTTCAAAATCAAGTTTGTCTGACTTCAAATTATATTCTGGAAGTGGCTGCCCAGCCTGGCTGTAGGTCCTCAGAGCTTTACTCTAAACCTAAGGGATCAGAATATCAGAAAGCACAGCAGCAAAAATACGTTTATTTTAAAACAACTCATGAGGTAATTTTCATGTGCAGTCAGATTTGGGAAGCCCTTTAAGGATTATCTACAATGACACGAAAACATACTGCTTGGGTAGAAGTATAAGCAGCTGAAAGAGAAGGAAGGTATTCTCTTTTGGAGTGAGCACTGAACAAGATGTCTGAATTCACAGGTCTGTTCGGGGGGTGATGTGTTGTTAGGGAAATGACAGAACATGGAAAGGAGACCTGGGTCCCCAGCATTGCTGCTTTACCAACTGGCAGTGCACGTAGAGACAAAAAGAAGATTGGACTCGAGGACTTAAAAAGCTTTGTGAAAGATTTACATGGAGCCTCAGAAGTCATCCATGTTCTATGACTAAAGCATGAAAAAACTAGGTCTTATGTTATATAGGCTTCATTGTTTTGATTCAAAGCATTTCCTTGGAGAAGGGTCAATAAAATTGACCTTCATGGGTATAAATTGACACAATTTTAGATAAACAGAATATGAAAATATTTATAAACCTCTAAGGTTATTTTTATTTCATATTTTTTTTCCTGAAAATGTCTAATTGTTTACCCACCAATAGGAAGCTAGATAAATGATCAGTTATTCAAACTTAATACCTCTCTGACCTTTTTATATCTCTTGAACAACAGCTTTGTGTAGATGTTTACATGTAGAATGTAATATTGTATTCCCATGAATTGTTGAGAAAATTCCCACTGAAAGTGCCATGCTCATTTTAAAGTTAATTTGACAGAAGAGGTAGTTTGCAAGTCCTCTCTGGAGTTAGCTATTTCATAGGATTTGGTACATTTTAATGGCTTTGTCAATAATTTGGATGAAGATTTGGAAAACGTGAATGTGAAATTTTCAGCTGAAGTGAAGTTGAGAGGAAAAAATACCAGAATATAGGATTCCAAGCCAATATGATGTAATGAGCTGAAGCTGATAAATACCTCTGCTTGGAATTATACACCTGTTCTCACCAACCTCCAGTTTTTCTTTCTATTATGGGGTAGAGGTATCATTGTTTGACAGGAACTTATCTAGTGTATAGGTGAAGAAAACCTATACATCTTAAGCTCAAGGTGAGCCATTATATGACATAATGTTCTATAATATAACATAGTCTTAAAATTAGCAGATGGCACCCACAGTGAGAGAGATGATGGTCTGTACTGATTTATGCAATTAGCCTATTTCAAGAAGGTGTCAAATTTTGGTGCATTGGGGAAGGGTCCCTGAGATGATGAGGGAATCTTAAAATTATATCATGAACTTCCAAGGCAACTAATTGTGTTTAGCATGGAGAAAGCAAAATTTGTCTAGGAAATGTTACCCCTTTATCTTCAGTTCCTTAATATCTGTCATAGGAAAATTATTATCTAAAGAAGCTCTGTGGGTAGAAATTACAAAGATACAGATTTCATCTGAGTTTAAGAAAATAGAACAGTTCGTATCTGTCATCTTTGGAAGAATTTAACCAGAGAGTAGGTTACATTTAGTTGGGGGCAATCACAGAAGGGGTTTAGACATTTGGTGGAGGGTAGGATGTAGGGTAGGCCCTCTCAGTTTTCCAATTTTAGAATTAGAAGTTTTATTAAAGTATTTAGCAAAATAAATTTACTGAGAAGTAAAATATTTAGTCAAAACTGAATCCCTTGTGTATATAAGACTGATATAATTACCGTATATACTCGAGTATAAGCCGAGATTTTTCCGGCACAAAATTTGTGCCGAAAAACCAGAACTCAGCACAAATTCTGTGCCGAAAAATCTCGGCTTATACTCAAGTATATACGGTAGCTGAAAGTGTATCTTTGTCTCTAAGAAAATTTCACTCTTAATGATTAACTACACAAAGTCATATAATTACCAAAATTCCTTCCTTTTAGTCTGTTCTTTGCTCTTCAATGAGAATAATCATTACTGAATACCAGTCTCTTTATACCACTTCCCAGCTTAAAACACAATCACTCTGAGTGTGTGTATCCCTGCAAAATTCATGTGTTGAAATCCTAACCTAAGGTGATGATATTAGGAGGTAGAGCCTTTGAGTGAGTAGGTCATGAGGATGGCACCCTCATGATCGAGATTGGTGCCCTTATAAAAGTTGACTTTTATTAGTGAGCCAACTTGTGAGGACACAGGGAGACTGTACTATCCATGAGGAAGTAGGAAGTAGGCCCTAGCCAGACACTAAATATGCCTTGACTTTAGACTTTTCTAGTGTCAAGAACTATGTATGAGAAATAAATGTTTGTGCCAAATTTTGGTACATTGGAGAAGAGTCCCTGAGATGATGAGGGAGTCTTAAAATTATATCATGAATTTTCAAGGCAACTAATTGTGTTGCATGGAGAAAGCAAAATTTGTCTAGGAAATCTTAGCCCATTATCTTCAGTTCTTTAATATCTGTCATAGGATTTACAAACCACCCAATTTATAGCATTTTGTTACAGCATCCTAAAAAGACTAAAGCACTCTGCATCAATTTATTTATTTAGTTTTTTCTTAGAGATAAGGGTCTTAGTGAACTCCATGCTGGACTTGAACTCCTGGGCTCAAGGGATCCCCTTGCCTAATAGTTGCTAATACAGACATGCCAGTGTGTCTGGCTTGTTTGAAAATAAAGACACATTCTTAGTATAACCTACAAAGCCAGCAAGTTCTGCCTCTAGTTGCTTCTCTAGCTTTACGTTGAATCTTCCTTCATTTCCAATCCAAACATATCAATTTACTACTCACTTATTATTTATAATCATATTTTTATTCAGCATACATTATTTTTCATGTTGGTTTATTTTTCTCTGCATGTCTATCTTTCTTATTCCTAGACAAATTCTATTCTACTCTCCAAATCTACGTTCACTTTTCACTTAACCAAGGACTGCTTACTGATCTTCCCGTTTAAATCCAATTTCCTGTTACACACATTCATACCCTATTTCTCATTTACAGCATTCAGCACTGTTACAATTTATATTTGCTAGTTAAGCTTTTTGAGTAATAATGTTCCCCTGCCAAAACATAAGCATTCTGAGGGAAAAAGAATTTTCTGTTTTTAGTTCACTGTCAAACACCTGGTGCCCTGAAGTATATGCATAACTCAATAAATAAGTATTGAATAAATCGTGGAAGTGGAACAGATAGCATTGACTTTAAAAGTACCTGAGAGACTAGAGAAAGGAGATGATGGATGTGATACAGTGGACCTAAGGTAATAAGTTACCTTTGTATAGTGCTTGCCTTTATTAGATGGATTTTACTTTTCACAAAAGGTGTAAGAAGTAGACTTATTATTTTATATTCAGGCTGATGAAAGCCTCTTCCTGGTTGGCACACCTGGCTGTATCCTAACAGCGTACTAATCTCATTATGTGGAATCCATCCTTAAGTCCTCATCTTGGTGTAAGGTTTAGACTTAATTTTATATCAAAGACTACACCTTCAAATATTATTGCAATGGGGATTAGGGATCAACAAATGAATTTTGGAGAGAAACTGCATTCGGTTCATAAGGACTAAGCTATATTTTATTTATACCTTCACATTTAAAGTAAATTTATAATTTTTAAAAATACATACGAAATCCTCAGATGTATTGCAGAGCCTTGACAGGTGAGACTTGAAATGTGAAAATAACACTGCCATCTAGTGACAACTAACCTGAGGAAATTAAAAAAGAGTAGCCAGTTAGGGTAAAACCAACCCTTTACCTAGAGGAGTCCATGTACATAACTTAGGGCAGTCATTTCTTTTTAGTAAAGGTACTAATACTTATGAAGCTCATGGGTTAATAACCGATTCCATAAAACACATATGTTAGCTGTTAAGTATCACACAGGTAGTAACTGGATAAAATCATTTCTTGTAATTGTGTCACTTAAAAATGTGTCCATCTCCTTTTTCTTCACTTTCTCTACTGTTTCTGAATGAGGAAGTTTTGTATTCTGATAACTCTACTAAAAAGAATTTTTATTATTAGTCTAAAGAAGGGGGAGGAAGGGAGGAGTAAAATCCTACTTAACAGGTACGATGGACACTATTCAGGGGCTGGGCACACTAACAGCCCTGACTCAAGCATTATAAAACCTATCTATGTAACAAAAACATTTGTAATCCCTTAATATTTTGAAATAAAAAATCAAATAAATCAACATAAAAAATAGCTAAATAGATTCAAGGACAAACCTATTTGAGGAACTGAGTCCTTGGTGAAATTTCCAGTTGGATTCTGCAACATTGTAAGGAAGAAGGGGATTGCCAAAATAAACTCGGGCTATCCCGAGGGGACACTTAAAGCCATTTTGAATTAAATTGCTGTGTGAGTAAATGTAAACTCGATGATAAAACACTTCCAGCTATGCAATAAGTTAGAAAATAAATAGTTAGAAAATGAAGATGCACAAAGCATTAAATTCTACAGGGAAATATGGATAACTTATTTGTATCTCTTACGTCCTGAACTTTTGTGATAGATTTTAGTTGATATATTTTTAAATGAATTATTATCCTGGTACATTATAATTATAGATGAAATTTCTGTCTACAATTCTTTGAACTAGATTTTTTAATCATATGCAAATGCAAGATTAAAAGAGGTAATAATTATTTCATTTCTGTAGAGGCCTAGATAAATAGCAAAAAGTCATCACTCTAAAATGACAGTAACTTTGCTGGTTGACATGAGAAAATTATATCTAACATTATTTTTAGATGGTCTAAAGAAGATTCTACTTATTTGTCCGGTGACTGGCATATTCATTGAACTGTATCCTTGAGGTTTTCTGACTCATGTTTTAGAAATAGCCTAACTAGACTCATTAATTATTTTTATATCAGTCAATGAAAATGATTGCTTTCCTGACAAACATTACTTATTACCTGTCTCCCCTTCAGAACCATGTGCTAATATTTCATGTGCTAACAATAAACACTGCATAACAGTTGATACCTTGCCAACAGTCAGAAATCTCAGGGGCATGAATAATTTCAAAATAAGAAAAGCATATGCCTTATGTTTATTTCTTAGTTAATATCCTTAAAAAAGAGTTGTTTTGTGCTGACTTCAGTACAAATATACACAGATGTGACTCCATCTCTTCTTTTTTTGTTATATACTATTTATATGATGAATGTGGATAGTATCAGACAACAGCAGATGACAATCTGGTAAGGGTATGATTTAAAATTAGTTGCCAAAAAGTATTACATCAATACCAAAGGGATCTGGTTCTTTAAAAATTCGTTGTATAATATGGTTATGATTATCTTGTATGAAACACAGCTGATCTGAAGTGTTGTAGAATGCAGTGGTAACCCAGAAAATAGTGTTTCTATTATTATAAATGATGAGCATTTGTTGAATTCTTGCCATGTGACAAACATCGAATTAATCATTTTACATATATAATTTTTTATATTTTTATATTTTAAGTGGATGAAATCTAATTATTAATAGTTTATCATTCCTAACCAGGTTTATTGTTTCAGGCATGACCCTCCTTTATTTATTTGTACAAACTATTTATTATTTAGTGAAATCTATGGATCATCTAGAATTAGAACACAATGAATAACTTACATCTAGTTTTACCTCATATATACATGTTAAACATATTGCTTGTTTTGGTTGATTTTGAACTTTATGTATTGTAGAATTTCACCTACAATAATGTATAAAAGACTTACATATGTATTCTAATAAAGTTTTGAAGTTTGCTTCTGTTATTTAAGACCTCAATCATTCAGGAACTAATGTTTTGAGGTGGTTTGAAATAGAGATGTAATCTAATTTTTCCCACAAAATTTTCCCACAATTTTTCCCATCATTGAACAGATTCTTCTTTCTTTAGGGATATGCCGTGCCATTTCTGTCACCTGTCATAGTTCAATGCATATGTCGTTCTGTTTTGGGGTCTCTGTTTTACTCTACTGTTTGGTTTATCTATCTACCCATATTATAAATTGTTATAACTTTGTAAGTCCTGTTATGTGGAGGGTAAATTATTTATCTTTCTCTTTTAGTGTTTAAGTTTAGTTTTGCTATTTGCTTTTCTGCCTACATTTTAAAATTAGCTTGCCAAATTTTATGGAAAAGAAAACTATTGGGTTTTGATTGGAGAGATGCATTGAGTTTGCAAATTAACTTTGAGCGATTGGTATCTTCACAACATTTACTCTTCCATATAAAATACGATATATCATACAACATAACCTAAGCCTTCTCTTAGGTTTCTTAGTTCTTAGTTTTTATATACAAGTTTTATAATTGTGTATAAGTATAAAAAGAAATACAAAAAATATAAAACATAAAGCAAGTATGGCCTTCTCATGAATCCAAATTTACAGAACAAATCCTTTTATTTCTATTAATACATTTTTCTATCTTTTATATTTATATTTTATTTTTAAAATTAATGTATTTAAAGTACTGAAGAATGTAAGTTTCAATGAAATAATCCTCCCAAACTGGCACAATTAGACCATTAGTAAGACGTAAGGGCTAAAGTGATGGTTGTTACACTCATGATTTGGTTCTAAATTCCACTGCCTGAGTGACACCACTACCACAGGACCCTGGTTGACAAGAGTTTAAACCTGTTATCAGCTTTTGACAATAGTGCACTATTTCCTTTTGAAGTGGAGTTTGTGAATAGTTGCACAGTTCAATAGTATTTTTTTAATTCTGTATGATTAACAGTCCATCATGTCCAAAAAGACTAAGAGAACATTGAAGGAAGAAAACAGATTTTTACATGAGGACTGGGAATTGCAATATTATGTTATTTCTGCTAAATATAAGACAATTTTCTCACTGTGGATACTGTAGTATCAACATTAAAGAAATTCAGCACCCATCAGCATTATATACACATAAGAACCACAAATAAAGGCTGTCCCACAGTTCATCATACATACAAACTCAAGGAAAATGGGAAATTGTAGCTAACTGTACCTTTTTTGCCAAGTATTTATTACAAAATTTTACAAAATATTTACAAAATATTTCATTATGTGATGATGTAGAAATATAAAACATAAAGCAAAATATGAGTTTGCTACTTTTTCCTATGTATGGAAAACTTTGGAGCACCCTGTATTTTAAATTAGAGGGAGGGGCACAAAAGGTTGTATTACAGATATTAAAAGATGAAAAGCAAAAGCAAAGATAACTCTTTTAAGCAGCAATAATACTTGGAAATAGTGCCACTGGAGCAACTTACAAAGTAGCTTATATACTGGTGGAAAAGGGAAGCCATTCAGTGATGTGGAATTTGTGAAAGAATGCGTTGTTGAAATTGTAGGATGTTCAGACCCTGATAATGTTTCAAAGTACAAACAACTGCCTCTTTCAAGGAGAACCATAACTGATCAGCAGCGTGGATTAGCCTTCAACTTAACAGAACAACTTCATACAATGCTTCAAAAGGAAAATGTGGATTAGTCAATCACTTTGAATGAATCAACTGGCACTATTGACTTGAAGCAGATTTTATACTTCATTTGTGTCATAACAGAAGATGTTCTTTACCATGAGGAGATGCTCACTTTGAGCACTCTTGGGACTGGAACACAGAATAGATATCTTCAATAATTTTCAAGGTAAATCTCACAGAGTTGGACTGAATTTGGGAAATTCAGATGGTGCACCTTCCATAGCAGGAAAACATGAAGGGTTTATTGGAAAAAAAAAGTATTAATAAGTCCAGATGATCTCAATTCTTTTCATTGCATCTTGCATCAGCAGAATCTCTGTGTTAAAACTACAATTTTTAGTGACACTTTACAACAAGTTGTGAATATTGTTAATTATATTTGTAAAAATGCAACATGGCACCATCAGTTTCATGCTGAAGTTGAACAGTGAAGTTTTCAGTATGGATTTGCTGTATTGGCTGTCACAGGGACAAGGGATCAGTCAACATTTTATCTTTGTGACAGCAGTTAATTAAATTTTATGTAGAAAAGAATGAACAAGTTGAATTATTAAAGAAGATTTCTATAATGCAATATTTCTGTGTGACATTATGTCACATAAAAGCAACTTGAATATTTCTTTGCAAAGTAAAACTAAGTCTATATATCAGGGGTCCTCAAACTGCGGCCCGCAGGCCACATGAGGCAGTGTGATTGTATTTGTTCCCATTTTGTTTTTTTACTTCAAAATAAGATATGTGCAGTGTGCTTAGGAATTTGTTTATAGTTTTTTTTTTTTAAACTATAGTCCAGCCTTCCAACAGTCAGAGGGACAGTGAATTGGCCCCCTGTTTAAAAAGTTTGGGGACGCCTGCTACATATGATTGATACATGGCAAAAAATCCAAGCATTTTGGAAAAAAACTATCTTTTTTTGAAACACTACTTCTTCAAAAGGAAATTAAGGCTGAGCATTAGCATTTCTAGTTGGCAAAAGCCACTGATGAGGAGGATGATATATGTGAATCATTTGATCCACAGCCACTATAAACGTATTAATTGGAGAATACAATGAAAGGTTCACTGCCTTTGACAATCATGACTTCACACACAAATTGGCATTTCAGCCTCAGCTAGCTAGTATCATGATGGCACCTAAAGAACTACAGATGAATTTATTGAGCCCTCAGTAGATGACTGTTTAAAGTTATTGTTTGATGCTAAGAAAGATCAATGGAAATGTGGAAAAATACAGTAGGGTACATGCCTTCTGCTATGGGCCCTTAAAATGCTTTCTTGCTTTTGACCACTCAATTGCTACCTCATCCTGCCTAACCCAGTGTGAAACATCCTTAAGGTCACAAGCGACTGGTTCCCATCTAGAGGATCAATGGGCACTGTGGACCTCCGTGCTGCAACCAAACACTCAAATGCTTTCCAACAAAAAGCTGATGCAACAAGGTCCTTAAAAGGTTAGCTAACTTTAAAATTAACAAATCATTTTCATTTTTTGAACTTATTAAGTACATAGTAGTTAGATTTTTACAAAATGTACATTTTAAAAATATATCTAATTGACGCTTCTTGAATGTACCCTTATTATGGGTAAATTAGTGCCTCCTTTCTACATGAAAAGATTCCTCACCCCTGAACTGAGCTTTTATTGGTAGGCTCTGGCAAGAAGTCATATCGAAGATTACTTGGGTTATTGGCATAATACATTTCATTGCAAATGATGTTCCCAGTTCTTCATTTGCTTGCTTGCTGTTGATTGGGGGGTGTCCCCTTAATTACAGACACCTCTCATCACTACTTATACGTGGGCCCCTACATCTCAGGGTCAACGAAATCATTCTCATGCTTGAATCTCTCTAACATCTCTTGCTACCCAATCTCTAGTCCCTGAAGTGGGAGAAAGTTCTCTGCTTTTAAATGCTCATGTGATTGAACCCACTTGGAACATTTAGGATAACATCCTTGTTTCAAGTTTCATAACCTTAATCACATTTACAATGTCCCTATTAGTAAATAAGGCAATATATTCACAGGTTCTAGAAATTAAGGATTAGACATTTGTGTGTGGACTATCTGCCTACCATGCTCATTTCTTTGATCTTTCAAAACAATTACACTATAACTACACTCACTTAATAGTGGTTCCGTCTAATTAAAAAAACCATGAAGGAGGGGTGGCACCTGTGGCTCAAAGGAGTAGGGCGCCGGCCCCATATGCTGGAGGTGGCAGGTTCAAACCCAGCTCTGGCCAAAAACTGCAAAAAAAAAAAAAAAAAAAAAAAAAAGAAATAAAATATGGAGTAGAAAACTCTTGTCTTTTCATTTAGGGAGTAGGGATGAAAGATAGGGAATGGGTAAGGATGGAATTGTTATCTTTCCTATTTCTCCTTGTTTGCTCGTAGTTGTTTTTCTTTTCTTTTCTACCCCTATATTTTGGGAAAGCATGAAGTATAAGAAAGGATTAAGAAATGTAAAAAATAAAACTTGAATTTTTAGAAACTTTTTCCTTTTGATTTCTTTCCTCCCCTCCCCTTCTTTTCTTTACTCCATTTCTCTTTTTGTTTATCATATCTTGTCTCCTTTATCACTTCTAAATTTCTCATAGATTTTTTCACTGCTACTTTCCTTTCTCCTTTTTTTCTGTCCCCTTCCTTCCCCTCTCTCTTTCTCTTTTTACTTTCTTTCATTTATTTTTCTCAAAAGTAGGAAAATAGAACAAAACTTCCTAATGGTAGCATTTACTGAACAGAAAACTTCTTAGGGGCTTTTTACAAGCCCCTTTTTCCTTTATCCACATATGTGATACTCTGCTTCATGTGGGTAGAGAGACTTTATCTCCTTGATCATAGTGGGGATTTTCAGAGACCATTTCAAAAAGATTTTCCATGGTACTGTGATTTTACTATTTGAAAATTATTGGTGGATATAAAAATCATGAATAAAATCAACATGAAGACTGAAAATATTTGAACCAAGTTTAGAGTTGTAACCGTATAAAAAGCCTATCAATGCAGGGCATCTGTGCTTAAAGATTCAGGTCAATTCAATAAACATTTACTGAATATGGTCATTGTGTTAGGGTGGAGGATACAAAGCTGTAACCACTAGGATCCTGCCTTTGAGAAAATTACTCCCTGTCAGTGAAGAAAGTGTAGAGAGGGATAAGCTAGATCTAAGAATTGAGAGGCAGATATAAGGAGCAATGAGGTACTTCTGAGATTTCTGTCTCTTAAGGACTGGCCATGTGGGAATATGCAAGAATCAAGGTAATGCATAGAAACGCAGAGAATGCTAATAAAAGGGTAATCAGACACAGACAAATTTATGAATATACCAGGTGAAGAAGAAATGGTGCTTACTAGAGCTAGGGGCAAATCATAACCAAGGAATAGGTGAAACAATCAGGCCTGATGGGAAATGAAACCCAAGATCCTAGTCTGCTATTAATAACATACATACTCTGTTGGCAACTAAGCCATAATGCAGTGATTCTCAACCTTCCTAATGCTGTGACCCTTTAATACAGTTCCTCGTGTTGTGGTGACCCTGAACCATAAAATTATTTTTGTTGCTACTTTATAATTGTAATTTTGCTGCTGTTATGAATTGTAATGTAAATAGCTGGTATTAGGCGACCCCTGTGGTCTCAAAGTGGGCGCGACCCACAGGTTGAGAACCACATAATACATGAGAGCTACAGCAGCATTCTTTCCTTACCTCTGCATTTCATTTTCTTTCCATATTCTTCAGTGCAAATTGTTTGCCTTTATTTTAACCCTGAAAATGAAGAGCCATATAGTCTCGGGTTCAGAATACCTCTCCTACTCCGTGTGACTTTGGTCAAGTTATCTAGCATCTCATATCCATTATAAACTCATCTGTAAAATGGGTATGTTAGGGTTTACCTTATAAGGTTTTTGAAAAGATTTTCTGTGATTCAATAACAATGATTAAATTATAGTAAGAAAACACAATTGCCTATTTCCAAATTTATCTTTGAAAATTAGTTGACTTCTCCTAGTGTTGTTCTGTATTATTATTATAGCTGTGTACATTAATGTGATCATGGGGCACCATACACTGGTTTTATAGACCATCTGACACATTTTCATCACACTGGTTAACATAGCCTTCCTGGCATTTTCTTAGTTATTGCGTTAAGACATTTATATTCTACATTTACTAAGTTTCACATGTACCCTTGTAAGATTTACCACAGGTGTAATCCTACCAATCACCCTCCCTCCACCCATCCTCTCCCCTCTCTCCTCCTAGATGATAAGCTCACTATATCAGCTTTCCGTAGATGAGATCTTTGTTACTTTGTCTTTGTTTTCCATTTATGCCTATTTGGAATATTTATTTTTGTCTTTTTAACTTGTTTTTGTCAACTAATTTTCAAAGATAAATTTGGAAATAGGCAATTGTGTTTTCTTACTGTAATGTAATCATTGTTATTGTTTTATAATTTATCAACAGTGTGATTTAGCTAAATAGTGAAAGATATTGGTTCTCAAACCCAAGTAGCAGGATAGAATCATTTGGGGAACTTTCAAAAATCTTAGTATCCAGGAACTATCCTAAGCCATTGAATTCAGAATTTCTTGTTGTGGACCTAATTATTATTTTGTAACAGCTCTTCATTTCCAAAGTGGCAATAGTAATATCTACATAGACTATCTAACAAAGCTGTTCTGAGGATCATATTAAGATATATATTCAAAAGCAATTGATTGAGAATTGAAATGAAAATGTAAGTTCTTAGTAAAGCAACTTAGAAACATTTACTCTGCTTTTGAGGGGTTTATTATTAATTAAAGAAACAAGACAAAACATAAAAAGTTCAAGATAATATTTCATACACTGAATGGAAGTAGCAGACAGTAAGTGTCCTAAGAATCTGGCCCCAACCATACTGGGTAGGCAATCCTTAATGACTGTATGGTTGTGATCTTCTCCAGCACTTATTAATTATTTATAACTCAAGTTTAATGATAAAAGAACAAGGATGATAACATTGGGACTTACTCATTGAGTTATTTAACGAAATATTTATTGCTTTGTAGGCTTTTACTTTTTCAAGCCAGTTTGAAGTGGAAGTATAGAATAGTCCTTAATAGCATAGATGCTTGACTCAATGTCTAAGTTTGCCTGATTCCATTACTTTTGGTTGTTTTATGTTGGGTAAATTCTTAACTTCACTATGATTCAATATTCTCTCTTTATATAAGAAGGATGATGATAATATTAATTCCCAGAGTTTCAGAAACAGTTTTAATATGTTAGTACGTGTAAAGTGTTCTGAACTGTGCACAGACATAGTAAGAGATGTGTGTTTGCTAACGTCTTTGCTTATATTGTGTAAAATTCTTCAGTTACTTTAATACAAAGATAATGATTTAAATTAGCCATTACCAATGAAAATAATGTATAAAAGAACTGATTTTCCTTTAATCCAAGACATACTCAATATATATCAGTTTTCAAAGGTACCATATTACTTAAGATCAGTCATTTACAACAAAATGGGTGAACCGAGAGGATATTACACTATGTGAAATAAGCCAGTAATGTCTGTTGATCTATTGCACAATGTGGTGACTATGGTTAATAACAATAATTATTTTTCAAAATAGCTAAAAGAGTAGATTTTAAATGTTTGTTCCAAAGAGATTATATATATATATATATGTATATATATGTGTATATATATACGTATATATATGTATATATATATACGTATATATATACATATACCTATGTATATATATATAATTTATTTATTTATTTTTTTATTAAATCATAGCTGTGTACATTAATGTGATCATGGGGCACCATACACTAGCTTTGTAGAATGTTTGACACATTTTCATCACTCTGGTTAACATAGCCTTCCTGGCATTTTCTT
>CAUYPK010152235.1:0-40860 GCA_963574355.1 Loris lydekkerianus
CCAGCCTCGCCTTTCCTCGCCCCTTTCTGCCGCTCCCACTCTTCTCCTCTCCTTTTCTCTCCCCTTCCCTCCCCGCCCCCTCCTCTCCTCTGCTCTCCCCCTCCCTCCCCTGTCTTTCCTCTCCTCTTCTCTTCTAGCAGAATCTTGCTCTTGATCTATCATTCTAGGCAGAAGTGCAGTGGCATGATCAGAGCTCACTGTAATCTCAGACTCCTAGATTCAGGTAATCCTTCTGCCTCGGTGTCCTGAGTAGCTAGGACTGCAGGTATACCACCCTGCCCAGCTAATTTTTTAAATTTTATTTTGTAGAGTCAGGGTTTTAGTAGGTTGCCCAGGCTAGTTCTGAGCTTCTGGTCTCAAGCAACTGTCCTGCCTCAGCCTCCCAAAGTTCTGGGATTCTAGCCATGAATCATGAATCACTGACCCTGGCCTTCTGTTTCCTTTATATACTGAATATAACATGTATTAAATTATGAGGCTTGGCAAACGGACAGGAGAATGTGAGTGATTAAAAGCAAGCAAACAAAAAACGTGAAAATAGACTCACAAAAGACCCAGATTTTGGAATTAGCAGATAAAGACTTAAAAGTAATTATATATGCATAAGGAAATGGAGGAAAAGATAGACAAAATGGGTAAAATAATGTGTAAATTTTGACAGAATTGGAATTTATAAAAATAATACAATATGCATTATAGAATATAAAAACAGTAAGTGAAGTTGAGAACTCAGATAGTTTTGAGAGTAGCTTAGCCTGACTACAAAGTAAGATAAATGAGGTTGAGAACAAAATACTCAAAATCGAAGCACAGATACCAAAGGAATAGAAAGAATAAAACTGAATGTAGGAGACACATATCTGCAACTGCAGTGCCAGAAAGGTAAGAATCAGAGAGACTACGGCAGAAGCAATTGTTGAAGAGGGAAGAGTTGAGAAATTTCCAAAACCGATGAAAGGCATCAGCCTTACACTAAAGCAGTTCAGTGAAGCCTAATGTCCAGCATGAATATATACAAAGGAAACCATACTTAAGGATGATATGATTCAACTATTGAAAGACATAGATAAAAATCTTAAAAGCAGCAAGAGAAAAAAGGCACATTCTTTTCTTTAAAAAAGCAACAGTAAGACAGATGACTAATTTTCTGACTGCAGGTATGGACAGAAGATAAGAAAAAATTTAAAGGACTTAAATAAAAAAAAAATGTTATGCCTTTTAAAATATTCTTTATAAGTGACAGTAAGATAAAGATTTATTCAGACAAATAAAAGCTGGGAGAATTCATTAGCAGCAGACCAACACTTTAATAGAGTAGCTGGGACTACAGGCACCCACCACAATGCCCAGCTAGTTTTTCTATTTTTAGTAGAGGCAGGGTCTCACTCTTGCTCAGTCTGGTCCTGAACTCCTGAGCTCAGGTAACCCACCTGCCTCGGCCTTTCAGAGTGCCAGGATTCCAGGCGTGAGCCACTGCACTAGGCCAATTAGAAGAAGTTCTTGAGGCTGAAGGAAAATGAACCAAATGAAAACATGAATGTTAAGGAATGAAGAGCAGCATAAAAAATAAAGGTATAAGTAAATTTTATTTAAAAATTGACTGTCAAAGCAGCAGTAATAAAATGTATTATGGGGTTTATAACATACATAGAAGTAAAATAAAAAAGAGTTGCCCAAATTGTAAGAAGGAGGTAAATAAACTTAAATCACTGTAAAGTTTTTATTTTCTGGCTAATGGTATACACACACACACAAGCTTAAGGTAGTCTGTAATAAGTTAAGGATGCATATTGCAAATGATTACCACAAGTGTGGTCTTTTTATTAGTAGCATAAACATCATCCAGAAATTTATTAGAAGTGCAGGGTAATGTGGTAAATCCACAGGCCTCCTCCAGACATGGTCCCTCAGAATCTCTGGGGGTGGACCCAGCAATATATGTTTTAACAAACCCTCCCGGTGATTCTGATGCACACTGACATCCAAGAGCCACTGCTCTAAGTAGCTACCATAAGCTAAGAAACGGGGATAATTAAAATTTGACAGAAGTAAAGAGACCAACAAAAATACTTGATTAATCCAAGGTAATACGAGAAAGGGGCAATAAGGGAACAAATATAAAAATATAAGAGAATAAAATAAAATAAATAGAAAAAATAGAAAGATGGTACACTTAAATCCAACTATAACAATAATCACATTAAATGGAAATGGACTAAATGATCCAATTAAAAGATAAATATCTGGCTTGGCGCCTGTGGCTCAAGCGGCGAAGGTGCCAGTCACATACACCTGAGCTGGCAGGTTCAAATCCAGCCCAGGCCTGCCACACAACAATGATGGCTGCAACCAAAAAATAGCCAGGCATTGTGGTGCATACCTGTAATCCCAGCTACTTGGGAGGCAGAGGCAGGAGAATCACTTGAGCCCAGGGGTTGGAGGTAGCTGTGAGCTGTGATGCCACTGCACTCTACCCAGGGTGACAGCTTGAGGCTCCGTCTCAAAAAAAAAAAAAAAAAAAAAGTTAAATATCTCTAGATATTTAAAGAAACACACTTTAAGTAAAAATACAGAAGTTATTTAAAAGTATTTTTAAAATATGCTATATAAACACTAACCCCTAAAACAAACAAATAAACAAACATGAATGTGGTACAACTGTTACTCCCAGGGAAGTCTGACTTTAAGAGCGCTTATTAGAGGTGAAGGAAGATGTGTTATGATGATGTTGGATGGAACAAGCGTCCCAGTCTTATCTGTGTGCTCCTAATATCTTTAAAATATGTGAAACCAAAGTGTGAAGACTAAATGGAGCAATAGATGAATTCAGAGTCATTGTTGAGGATTTTAATATCGCTATCTCAATAACTCCTTTTAAAAAATCAGAGAAAAAAATGAGTCAAAATATAAAGGACCTAAAAGAGTTGACCACTATGACTAACCACCATGATATAATCAGCTGGCATATGTAGAACGCCATTCCCAACATCGGAATGCACTTGTTTTTCAAGTGTGCATGGAACATTTATCAAAATTGGCCATGTGCTAGGCATAAAGCTTCAAAGTTAAAGGTTTTCTCAGTTCTTGATGTGCTCGATTTTATTTATTTATTTTTAGATAGGCTTAATCCCTTGACATTTTTTATAATTACTGATACATTTGAACTTATTTCTGTCATTCTTCTTTTTGTTTCCTTTCCCCCTCTTTTCCTGCCTTCTGTTGGAATTAAAAGTCCTATCCCATCCCTCACTCCCACTTGTCTGGGAAGGTAGACGTGGTGCTTCTATTCGTTTAGTCGTCATATTGAAATGGGAAACACGCATTGCACATTTCCTGGCGGAATCTAACATTGCGCCGTATTTCCCTTTTAAACACGGCTGCTTTACCCCGTCCAAGGCTGCTTCAATCACACATTGAACACCCCTCAACCCTGCTCAAGCTAACTTATTAATTATTGTCTTACTAACTTACTTATTTTTGTCTTCGAGTTTAAATTTTACCACTTTTAAGCACATTAAAATGTATTTTAAACAATCAATAATTAAATGTACTTATTTTTAAAAAATACCATAAAGGCCAATGCTGTGGTTCTCTCCTGTAATCCCAGCACTTTGGGAGGCCAGGGGAGGAGGATTGTGTGAGGCCAGGTATTTGAAACCAGCCTGGGCAAAGTGACACAGAAAGATATGCCCATCTCTACAAAAAAAAAAAAAAATTATATATATATATATATATATATATATATATATTTACTGGGAGGCTGGGCATGG
Source organism: Loris lydekkerianus (assembly GCA_963574355.1). Lineage (NCBI taxonomy): Eukaryota > Metazoa > Chordata > Mammalia > Primates > Lorisidae > Loris > Loris lydekkerianus. Next base: position 3,771 of record CAUYPK010152235.1, read on the forward strand.
TGGCTGACATCTGTAATCCTAGCACTAGGAGCACTAGAGGCTGAGGTGAGAGGATCACTTGAGGTCAGGAGTTTAAGACCAGCCTGAGCAAAGTGATACCCAATCTCTACTAAAAATAGAAAAATCAGCAGGGTGTAGTGGTGCTGCCTGTAGTCTCAGCCTCTTAGGAGGCTGAGACAGGAGGACTGCTTGAGCCCAGGGGTTTGAGGCTGCAGTGAGCTAGGCTGAGGCCGTGACATTCTAGCCTGGCAATAGTGCAATGTTCTGTCTCAAAAGTAAAATTAAAAGAAAAATTAAAAGTTTGCTGGACTTGCTGGGCTTAGTCCCAGCTACTCAGAAGACTAAAGTGGGGGGATCACCTGAGCCCAAGAGTTTTAGCCAGCTCTGAACCACTGGACCACTGCATTCTCGTCTCTAAAAACAAAAAACACAAAAAGCAAACAAGCAAAGCATGATTAAAGATATTTCCCCATAATCTCTTTTTTCTTTTCTTTTTTTAATAATCTCCTTTCTAAGATTTTTCTAAGATTAGATGAGGGCCCAGTGCTTGCCTGACACACAGTAGGTTCTCTAAAAATGGAACCCCCCTGCCCCATATAAACAGTTGTTGGTCTCTGAGTGCCCAGCAGGCGTAGGTTCCTCTTGGTTGGATCCATTTCACGGACAGTTGTCAAAGACTGACTCCTCAGTCTAGCAAGCTAAACAGTGCGGGATTAAATGTTCTCATGTCTGTGCTGTGAAGTGTTGTAACTGATCAGGAAATGAGGGCCGAAAGTCTGTCCTCTGGGAGAAGAATCAGCCAGTCTCTGTCGCGGCCGCTCATGGCTGCCGAATGGAATGCAGCTGTGAAGACAGCTGTTTCACTGTTTGCCCAACTTGAAAGGACACTGCCAAGTGGCAAATATTTTTTATAACAACCTTTTTCTTTTGCTAAGAACAATAACAATGCCTTCTGCTGAGCCCCAGCAGTGTGCCAACGCGACAGATTGATCACTCAGCAGGCCCACAACCTGCACCAAACGTGGATGCTCATTCCCATCTTTAATAATTAGAAAAAGAATAAACGGGCTCCCAAAGGAAGTGTCTAAACATCTCCACAGTTTAATTACTTGTTGAAATAAGTAAGATTAACTTAAGACAAGCAGATTAACTTTAAAAAGGGAAATACCACTGAAAGGAAAAATGAAAATCTAGAAATGGTGAAGAAGAAGGTTTCAATCTTGTAAATCTAATGTGGCTGAAGAGTGACTTTATTTCTATTTGTCCAGGACAGTGGAGGGCAGCAGTAAGTCAAGGAAATACATCACTTACCGAGTCCCCTGCACCACTTGGACTTCTGGGTCACACAGTTAATCGTCATTATTAATTAGTATGTTGACGTTAAGTGCTTAACGAACAATTATGTTGAATTTGACAAGCTGTGAACCAGGTGGGGGTGGGTGGGGGATGGGGTGAAAGGTTGTCAGCTTTTTTTATTTAGTGGTAAAATTAGCATGCTGAATGCAGGCAGTGAAAATCAAGACATTACATTTAAATGCATAAGTATAATTTTCTTCTAAACCCAAATCTGCGGAATCGTGATCATGTCAGATAGCTCTTCACTTAGTACATTGGCTGGAGCCAGAAGCCAATGGCTTCAAAAAAGCTTATGGAGAAATATTCTAGGTGCAGACAGAGAGCCTTTACACACCGATTGATTAGTTTAGTCGAGATGATACTAGAAGTCAGCAATCCTGCCATTCCCAACACTCAGTGTGTAATGTCAAGACTCTGGAGGTGGGGTGGGGGCCGGGGATGCACTCTCCGTAACCTCCCTCAGCCAAAGCTGGAGCAGAGACTTGTTTCTGAAGGAAAACTGGGCTGAACAGCAGCATGGTCAGTGGAGATTCTAACCTACCTTTTCTCTACTGTTTACTAAATGGCAATTAAATAATAAATGACAACAGTCTCATCTGGCTCTTTGATTGAATTGCAAAAGCATACAGTTCCACAAATTTGATATGATTTTTCTGACAAAGATAGACAAAGTCCCACATGCTTGGTGAGGGTCACCAAGGAGCTCAAGCTTCCTGCTCTTCTCTTTTAGGGATTCAGAAAAACAGCAAATGCGAATCATGGATGAAATTTATAAGATCACTTCAACAGAAAGGATTCAGTGGTTGGAGAAAGAACTGACTGGGCAATTGACTGACCTGAAGTCTGAGATAGAACAGGGAACTCTTCAGGGAACAGCTACTCAAGCTTACAGGTAAATAGCAGCAGTGAGAAGTGGGGTCTTTAGGGGTCTTCCTTCCCATTTTCACCCCATAATTTCCATCAGCACCCCCTCTTCTTTTTATGTGGACAATTGACATTGTCTCAAGATCAGATAAAGGGTATGCAATGATAGTTTTGGGCGATCTTTCCTAACTTTAGTAGATTTAGGGGATACAAGTTGAATTCTATTACATGTATGTATTGCATAGTGGTGAAGTGTGGGGTGATGGCGTGTGTACCCATCAGCAGAGTAGGGAGGTACCCCTTTCTAACCTGACTGCTGCCTCTAAGATTGTTCTACATTCTATTACCATCAAGCAAAACAATGTCTTGCCAAAGGAAAAAAAAATTCTTACGTGTTCACAAATGCTATCATCTTCGAGTTACAGAAGCTATTATACATGCCATACTTCGTGAAAAGAGATCTCATTTTATCTAACAATATTTTTATTGAATTTGACCTTGACATTGATGAGAAATTTGAAAACTGAAGTAATGCTAGGTGTCTGATAATGAATTCTGCAAAGTGATGTTCAGTTAGGTAAATGTTGCCTACAATAGCAGACAGTTATGTTCTTGCAGAGAAACAGGGTGGTCAGATCAGCCCCTGAGTGACAAGTCTTTTGGGCCCAGGACATTCATATTCCTCTGTTGCTGTTACTGCCACAATTGATCAAAAGCAACTACAGGAGAACCCTGTTAGGTTGAGTAGTTGAGGAAAAACAATGAGGACGGTGAAAGGTGTAGAGAAAAGATGGAAGATGAAATAGTGAGCGGGTGAATTTGTGCTTCATTCCAAAGACAGTTCTAAAGATCCAGTAGTTAGCATATTATATAATTAGCATTTCAAGCTATTGGGTGTCTGAAGCTAATCAAGGATGTGTGATGAGATAGAGAGATCATGGAACCGTGCAAGTCATAATTTCTCTCAATTTAGATATTTTTATTTGAAACATAAAGTTAAAATACTTACCTGGCCTACTTCATCAGATCGTGAATATCAAATGAGACAATACATGTTAAACAGTTTGCAAATTAGCAGACACAATGAAAAGATCAAGTGTTGTATTATTGCAACTCAGATGTCAAATTGTCAGGGAAGTGTGACTCCCCATTACACCTTGTGATAAGAAAGGCTTTCTCTTTCAGAGAGTGATGGGAAATCCTTGATACCTTTGTTTGTCTACTCCTCTGAATCACTCAACATCACACTGGAAGAATCAAACTCTTAATTCCAACGGATAATTTCTGAGTACTTTTTTTTTTTTTTTTGCCAGGTGCTGTGTTAGGTTCTGGAGTCCAAGGGACGTAGAATGCCCTCTCCGGAGAATCACTTTAGATTCTCATTTCTCGCTAGACTGGAAGCTCTATTGAGAACTGGGGGATAACTATGTCTTTCTTTCTTTCTTTCTTTCTTTCTTTCTTTCTTTCTTTCTTTCTTTCTTTCTTTCTTTCTTTCTTTCTTTCTTTCTTCCTTTCTTTCTTTCTTTCTTCTTTCTTCTTTCTTTCTTCTTTCTTCTTTCTCTTTCTTTCTTTCTTTCTTTCTTTCTTTCTTTCTTTCTTTCTTTCTTTCTTTCTTTCTTTCTTTCTTTTTTCTCTTTCTTTTTCCTTTCTTTCCCTCCCTTCCTCCCTTCCCTCCTTTCCTGCCTTTCTGCCTCCCCTTTCTTTTCTTTTCCTTCCTTCATTCTCTTTGTTTCTTGTTTTTATTTCTTTCTTTTTCTTTCTTCTTCTTTCTCTCATTTCATTTCCACAAGCCCCAAGCCCAAGACTGCAAGTCTTTCATAAATGCTTACTGAATGAATGAATGAAAATACTGCATGTTGAGTGAACAGTGCTACATGATCAAATGAGTAAATCTCTTTTTGAAGGTTCATGCATATGTCACTTATGTTCACCAACAGCTTTTAGGTCATTCACAGGCGCTTTGAGGTTAACGAGAGGAAAGCCAAGGTCTGAGTGAGAGAGGGTTGGGTAACTAAGCCCACGGCCCCACCAACTCCCTTCATGCCAAAGATTAGGAGAAAAAGGGGCAGGGGAAGGTTTTTTCTGTTTCCCTAACTGCCTATTTAATAGCAGATCTCCTTCCTGGTTGGTTGCTTGGTCTCCATCTCCACAAAGTCTGCAGTCAGGATTCAGTAATCTCAGAAATTATACCTTTGATTTACGCTTTTACTCATAAGACACCCCCCCCTTTTTTTGAGACAGAGTTTCTTTTTTTTTTTTTTTTTGCCCCCAGTAGAGTGCCCTAGTGTCATAGCTCACAGCAACCTCAAACTCTTGGGCTTAAGCAATTCTCTTGCCTCAGCCTCCCGAGTAGCTGGGACTCCAGGCGCCCGCCACAGCACCCTGCTATTTTGTTGTTGTTGCAGTTGTCCTTGTTGTTTTAACTGGCCCAGGCTGGGTTTGAACCCACCAGCTTGGGTTTATGTGGCTAGTACTCTACCCACTGAGCCATGGGCGCTACCTCATAAGGCCCAAAGCTTGCCTTTTATTCCCTATTAAAGCTGAGAAGTTAGGAAAAAAGGGACACATTATCTCCAACTTTAGAGGAGGAAATTTGGCCCCAAATGTCTAAAGGGGTTACGTAGGCTCAGATGGCTGATGCATTTCCAGACTGTCAGCCCTGTGTTCTTTTCACAGGACTACTGCCTCCAGTGGGAAAGTTGCTGGCAAGTGTACAAATAGTGTATTTTTATCTTCCCTTAAAACTTACCTGTGGGGACTGATAGGGACACATGAACTGTATTAAGCTAAATTTCACTGCCTACCTCCCTGTCATAATCTCTAGGTGCTGTCTCACATGTTTTCCAGAACTACCTGCTGTGGCTCCCTTAACAATGCCTGCAAAATCCCATCTTGAGAAAATGACATCTGTACAGGACATCAGGCTGCTGTCCTTGATAACGCCCAAATCTCCCAAGCCCTGGAATGTATCTTACATCAGATGGGGAGAGCTCTGGTCTGCTTTTCCTGACCCAGGGTCTTACCTACTTACTGGGACCCAACACCTTGTGCCTCCTTGTGTCAGAGTTTATGGTGACACAGCTCCCTCATAACTGGGCTTGGATGGGAATCGACCAGGCTGCTTAAGTGGCACTCCAGCTATAAATGTTTTTCATAGGAATAAATAATTTTCCCGAAGCAGAAAGGTTGGTTAAAATAATTTCCAAAGCTTTCCACGTTTGATATTTAAGGGTCATTTCACCCCCTGAAAGTTAATCAAGAACACAAAAATAAAAACATCTAGTTTAAATTATAAGGTAAAGGTTTTATGAGTCAACTAGGGTGAAGACAAGACCTGAGAAGTGCTTGTCAGAGATAAGGTCCCTGGAGGAAATACAGGTGGGGGAAATAAAACTCTGCACCTCCCTGTACCCTGGGGCAGAAAATAAAGAGGTAACCCAAGGGTAGAAGGAAAGACTGTGTGTGAAGAGGAGAGAAAAAGTGGCCCAGGGAAAGGTTTAGCAAAGGGGAGCTGTACGCAAGCAAGATTCTGAGGAAGATGTAAGAATGTGCCCTTTATGTGCCCACCGTAACCAAAATAATATGATATACAAGTACTTTCTCAGAAGTGAGCAGTTGTAAAGAGTTACAGATTAATGAGGGCCCAGCTATAATCTGATCTATCACAGCTTCAGGAATTACAGCTTCTATCAAATAAATCTTTCTGCAGCTCCGTTCCAATACCAAAGGACATTTCTTACTTTAGAAGAGAAAGGGAACTGGCACTAAAGAAAATCTTACAGGTGAGTAGGGGAGCGCGCTGTTGCAATACAACAATCTGATTTTGATAGCTTCTTGGAAACTTTAAGTAGGGAAAGGTTTTTTGCAAGCAACCGATGTAATTGACAGTGGTTACAAGAAGAAAATGGCCCAGTTTTCATATTGCTTCTGGATCAGTTCAGGCCACTCTTTCCTTGGAAATGTCTGATTTTGTGATATTTGAAATTTTACAGTTCCTTGAATTGGGATGTTAAAACTTAATTGTTTGGGTTTAGGTGGCCGGGTCGAAGCCCTTTGTTGTTCAGGCAGATGTCCTGCAGGGGGAGCTAGAGAGCTGCCTAAGAAGAGAGTACACGCCTGAACACACCTTTGCTTCTGCTGCAGGTAAGAGTGATTCTGCAACTTGAAAAAACACACTGGAATTTAGCAGAAATGTATGAACAAAGTTGGCTTTCTGGTATATCCTCTGGCTAGGGATGAGTTTTTGTCCACACTTGTAGTTTGCAGAGCTTTGTTGATGTAAATGCTCTTTTGTTAGAGACCTGAGACCTATGCCACAGTTAAGTTGAAAGTCACTGTACAGTTGACTAAATTTCCACAAAATACAGCCTGTGCTGGTGTTACAGAGCAGTACAACATTTACTGAGACAGTTCCAGCTCTCAGAAAGCTGTTGGCTAACATGGAGAAGACATTTCTAGAAATCTCTCTTTAAAAAAATAACTCAAGGCATGAGAAAAGGGGTTTTCTATATAAATCATTATTGAAGCATTATAATAAAAGTTAAAAAAGTTGAAACTGCCTACATATCTACCAATAGGAGAAAGAGTTAAGAAAAAGGGAGTATCTATCTACAAATAGGAAAAAGAATTAATTATGCTACTTGGTAGAATATTATTCTGTCATTAAACATTTTTAACATAATTATGTTATGTAACATTAGTTTCTACTACATATGTGTACGTATGTGTGTTAATGTGTGTGTGTGAGAGAGAGAGATAATGTCAAATAATGTACAGCAAAATCACTTGAAGAACTTACCGTATATACTCGAGTATAAGCCGAGTTTTTTTCAGCAAAAAATTTGTGCCGAATTCGGGTTTTTCGGCACAAATTTTGTGCCGAAAAACCTCGGCTTATACTCGAGTATATGGGGTAGATTAAAATGTTAATAATAACTATGTTTGGATGGCAGGATATTGAATTTCCTCTTTCTACTTTTATATATATTCTAAATTTTCATTAAGCATGTATTATTTTAATTTAATTTATTATTATTATTATTTTTTTTTTTTTTGAGACAAAGTCTCACTATGTCACCTCACCCTGGGTATAGTTCTGTGGCATCACAGCTCACAGCAACCTCAAACTCCTGGGCTTAAGCAATTCTCTTGCCTCAGCCTCCCATGTAGCTGGGACACAGGCGCCCACCACAATGCCCAGTTATTTTTTGTTGCAGTTGTCATTGTTGTTTAGCTGGCCCTGGCCAGGCTCAAACCCTCCAGCCTCGGTGTATGTGGCTGGCGCTGTAACTGCTATGCGACAGGCACCGAGCCTACTTCAGTTTTTTTAATTCTTTGTTCCTTGTCTGTTATGAGTTGCATCCTTCCTATGCACATAAGTTGGTTCGTTAGCAACTAGCTAGCAATTAACTAATAATCATAAAGAAACGAAAGATTCTCTGTTCAAATCACGAAGAAATGAAAGAGATTCTCTGTTCAACACAAACTGTTGTCACTGTCTATATTCAGGGCTCTCTTTCCCCATGTTTCTGGGATTCTTCATTCTTTTGTATATATCAATGGCTCTCAATGGAGAGGGAGGAAGGATAGGGATGAAGCACATTTTTGTCCCCCAAAGGACATTTGGCAATAATCTAGAGATATTTTTAGCTGTCACAATTAAGGTGGGGGTTATGTTTGGTTATTACTGGCATTTAGAAGGTAGGGTACAAGGAAGCTGGTAAACATTTTACAAGGCATAAGGTAGCCTCTCATAACAACAACAACAACAAAAATGGCCCAAATGTCAAAAACAGTGCCAAGGCTGAGAAACTCTAGTATACTCCAAATTTTCACATGGTATCATTTGCCTTCTATCTGAAGAACTTTCTTCTTTTTTTCACCACATTTTTTTCTTTAATATTTCTTGTTGGTCAGGCATGGTGGTTCACACCTGTCATCCTAGCACTTTGGGAGGCCAAGGTGAAAGGATGGCTTGAGGCAAGAAGTTTAAGAACTTTTCTTCTAGGGCAGCTTTGCCAGGGACAAATTCACACAGTCTTTCTTGTTTTGCAAAGTGTTTCCCCTTACTTTTAGAAAGCTATTTTTGTTCAGTATGGAGTTCTTGGTTGAGGGCTTGCTCCTTCATTACTTTAAAGATGATCCCTTCTCTTGACACGGTTTCCCTCTCTGAACAGATGTCTTTTTGTTCTTTGGATGCTTTTAAGATTTTCTCTTAATAATTTTTAGCTATTTTATGATGGTGTATGTGATGGGGTTTTCTTTGTCTTTCTTAGGGAGTTGGCTGAACTTCTTGAACAGTGGGTCTATTGTTTTCATCAGTTTTTAAAAAATTCCAGCCATTACTAAGTACGTTCTGTCCAAACCTTTCCTGAGACTCCAATTGCACATATGTTAAACCACTTCATATTATTCCACAGAACAAGCACTAAGATTGTTTTCTCTTTAGTACTTTTTATCTCGGTGTTTCATTTTATATAGTTCCTGTTGCTGTGTCTTCAAGCTTACTAACCTTTTTTCAGGCAATTTGCTTTTAATCCCATTCAATTTTTTATTTCAAGAAGTCCCATTTGATTCGTTTTGATATTTTTTATTTCTCTCCTCATTATGTTTTCATTTTCCTGTCAATTCTTGTGTGTGCTAAGTATATTTGTATTAGTTCTTTAAAAGTTCTTGTTTGCTAATTTCATCATCTCTGCCATTTCTGAATGTTTCTCATCGCTGACTTTTCTTCTGTTCACACATCATGCTTCCTTGCTCCTTTGCACGTCCAGTCATTTTTTTAATCAAATGCTGAAAATTGTCAATGTTTTCTTTGGTTGCAGCCGTGATTGTTGTTTGGCAGGCCTGGGCTACATTCAACCCCACCAGCTCAGATGTATGTGGCTGGCGCCTCAGCTGCTTGAGCCACAGGCACTGAGCCATTTTTTTCTTTTTGAATGCTGAATTTGTCTTAGAGAGTGTTAGGCAATTAAGTTACTTACAGATTAGTTTAATACTTTCAAGGCTTGTCTTAAGCTTTGTTAGAGCAGGTTAAGAGCAGTGGTTTTCAAACAGTGTGTCGCAAGATGATCTTAGGTGTGCCATGAAAATCTTTAAAGATCATTTATTTTATTTTTATTTTTTATTATTAAATCATAGCTGTGTACATTAATGTGATCATGGGGCACCATACACTGGCTTTATAGACCATTTGACACATTTTCATCACACCGGTTAATATAGCCTTCCTGGCATTTTCTTAGTTATCGTGTTAAGACATTTACATTCTACATTTACTAAGTTTCGCATGGACCCTTGTAAGATACACCGTGGGTGTGATCCCACCAATCACCTTCCCTCCGCCCATCCTCCCTAAATATCATTAATTAAATTATTTTTGAAAGAAGTTCAAACCACAGTAAATATATTCTTTTTTTACTCTTTTTTTTTTTTTTTTGACCAATGTAATTTAAGTCTGCCGTGGAAGTTTAACTATAAGTTCAAGTGTGCCGTGAGATTAAAAAGGTTGAAAAGCACTGGTTTAGAATAGTCTTTACTATAGGCATAGTTTACCCTTAGTACTAAAGGTTTTGGTGTCTCCACCGAATGCCCCAGGTATTCAGTGAAGACCTGTCACTCCAGCAGGTTGCACGTGAGCGCTCCCAGCGCTGCGTGAACTCTGCCAACTGTTGAGTTACAGCACCTCCTTCAGTTGTTCTTTGTGCAGCCTCCAGGAGTTTCCTCGTCTGCATGCATGGCTTAGTATTCATCCAGGGACTCAGGGGGTCTCTGTGTAGATTTCTTGAGCCCTTTTTTGCATAGTTTCCTTCTCTCAGGCACGCTGCCCTGCAGACTTCAGCTGACTCAACTTCCCAAACTTCATCATCTTTCTCTTTTCCTCAGAGGGATTCCCTACTCCTCTTATGGTTCCTTTTCCTGATACAAGGCTCAGAAACTGCCTTCAGGCAGAAAACCAAGCTGGCTATAGGCTTACATAATTAGTTTCCTTTCTCTCAGAGACCATGCTCTGGCATTGTTTATTGTTCAATTTCAGAAAACAGGTGCCTTGTATATTTTGTCCAATTTTCTATTTGTTTATAATAGAAGGATAAGTCTGGTTTTAGTTATCCTATCATAGCCAGTACTATTTTTATTATCAGAAAGAAAACATCTAAAACAGTTAGCTAATTTAACTATATTTAAGTATAAATAAAATTTCTGATTTGAAGTTAAAAACTATAGTCTTACCAACAGTAATGTACTTTGTCTTTTTGACTCATAATTTTGGTTTTTAAAATAAAATTTTAAGCTCAGTTTTAAAGAACTTGACATTTTTGTCATTGTGAAGATTCTGTACTAACATAAATTAGCTTAAAAATCTATTGACTTGGCAACAGATTATAAAGATTTATAAAGTCTTGCTTTATTTAAATTTGAATGGTATATTGAGCCAGGCTTCTTAATTTTATGATCTTCATGTGCAAAAACATGTCTTTCCAAAACAACTAGAGACTGATTTACCTATTGTTAGTGTAAGACTTAATTCTCTCTTCCTGCTGCAATTGTGATCTGCTAAGTGCTTATTTTTGTTGTTGTTAAAGTATTATACAGACAGAGTCACATAGCTGGTCCAGAGTAAATATTTACACATGCTTAGGTGGAAGAGGTTTTGCCAGCACTGTAAGATCATGGAGCAACTCTACCCTCTTTACAAGGTAGGAAGCCCATTAATAGAACCTGCAGGCTATTTTTTTTTTTTTATACTGAAACAAAATGGGCACTAGGTGTGTCAACTTTTTAAAAGTCACAGCTAAAGATAGGAAAGGAACTAATGGGTGCATCTTCCCACCTGTTCTGCCAGTGGCAGAAAATAATGGGACCTATTCTTTTTTTTTTATTATTGTTAAATCATAGCTGTGTACATTAGTGCAATCGCCTGTACCCATTCTCAGATGCACCATAGATGTGGCCCCACCCATAACCCTCCCTCCACCGAAACCTCCCCCCTCCCTTCCCCTTCCTTGGCCCTTTCCCTATAGTGGGACCTATTCTTAAAAATGAGATTTGAAGGGTTTTTTTTTTTATGATAGGAGATGTGTTCTTCTTCACAGATTTGGTCAAATGAGTTATAGGTACAAGGCTTGGAAGCCGACTCCAGCTGCCAAGCATCCTTTGCTTGGAGTCTGTTCCTTTCAAGGTTCTAACAATATGAACTCAGCCCTTGTCGGACAAATTCAGAACATGGAAGAGCTCTGGGATTCCAAGAGCTCCTTATTTGGCCCCCAAACAGCATTACCCTGTCCTCGGAAACAAATGGCACAGAGATTAAGGCTTGCAAATAACTGAGTCCTGTGTTTGCAACAGAAACAAGTTAGCTACATTATGCAGGAGTACAACGATGCCATTCAGAGAGCTGAAAGATTGTTTGTTGCCTGAGAAAACTTCCTTATGGGAAAAAACAGCCCTCCTCACTTAGTGACACAGATCTGACTATTTACACAAGGTGGTTGGTGTGTCACCTACATGCTCTCGGGACTATTCACCACTACCTACAGGTACGTGAAACATAGTGCTGTGATGATGGGGGGGGCCCTTCCAGAGCCAGGCAGGGTGGTGCTTTCTCATCATACCTATCACTTAGTTTTAGAGGGTCACTGTTTCTTTGTGTGTGTGTGTGTGTGTGTGTGTGTGTGTGTGGTTTTTGGCCGGGGCTGGGTTTGAACCCGCCACCTCCAGCATATGGGACCAGCGCCCTACCCCTTTGAGCCACAGGCGCCGCCCAAGGGTCACTATTTCTTGTGGAGAGCAGACTATGAGATGGCAGGGCCCCCACAGCCTGGGGAACAGTCAGGGAATGAACCCCAACTGCTTCTCCTCCGTTCCCCAAACAGCCATGTTCCTTACTTCCTGCTCCCTCTGCCAGAGTCACACGGCTCTTTCTTTGTCTAGTGAACTATGCAGAGACCATTGTGATCTTTGCCTTCTTATGTCGTCTTGTCGCATGTTAACGAAGTTGAGTAGAAACCACTGAGTCACATAGCTCTTCCTTTGTTTTGTTGACTATGCTGGGATCCTCTTGATCTTTCCCTTCTTACTATTTGTCATATGTTAACCAAGTTGAGTAGAAACCATTAACAAGATGATTTGTCTTTATTAAAGTCATTTACCTTTTTCTATTGTACTCTAAGACCAAAATTACGTCTTTTATTTATGCTATTTCCCCATATTGTTTATGCTACTTCCCCCTGTACAGATACTATATGTGCTGTGTCTTCTCTTGTGCTGTATTTTCCTCATTCCCCACCAGTTCCACTCTGGTTCGCTCCCCTTTGCCGCGCTGGTTCATGACAATTTCTGTACTCAACTTGTCCTGCAAGTGACAGGAAAACCATGGGTTACTGGCGTTTTTTGTTTCCTGAAAGCTTGGAAAACTACTTTTTTGGAAACCTTTTTCTACTGAAATCATTCCATCAATTTAGCTTTCCCAAAGATGTCTCTGTTGCATTATTCATATTTACTCAATAAGGTCTCCTTTTCATCATCACGTTCAGGATTTATGCTCTTTAATTTAGATTCCATTTTTTTGGTTGTTGTTCAGCAATACTTAATGAGGGTCTAATATGTGCTAGATATTTGTCCTAGACTAAGCAGCAGAGAAATGATCTTAGGCTGGTGGGAAGATGGGCAAGTAAATAATCCACTGAAATACAAGGGGACAAGAAAGAATAGAATAGGGGTAGTAAGCCCAGGGGAAAGAGGGTTGCAGAGGAGAGGTCATATTTCAGGCCGGAGGTATGGAAAAGGAGTAACATGACCACATTTCCATTTAGAAAGATTATTATTTTGCCACCTACTCTCTTCCTTATCTCAGTGACACCATCACCTCCAGACTTGTCCAGACCAGAAACCTGGTCATCGTCCTGACTCTGACCCCTGACCCAGCCAGTGACTATGGGCTTGTCCTCTGATATATTTCTCCCCAGTCACACAGTGTTACAACCCTCTGCTGGGAGTCTGAGTCCTTCACCAACTCTTTGAGGTTGAATCCTGTCTCATTCCTCTTTGTAGCCAGCCCTAGAACCTCACCTAGTGGCTTGTCCATTTTGGGTGCTTGACCGGCTGGAGGTTAATGTCACTCAGAATCAGTGACAGTACTGGGTCACCCGGCACCAAATGTAGTCCCTCATCATCGGGCAGGTTACTGAAGTTCTGCTTCTACCTCCGTTCTTCCTCTGTCAAAGCAAAAAGCTGCCCTCGAGGCTAAATCTGGAAGCTTCCGTGAGAATTGTGTTGGCATTATGCTCCCCAGGTTGTGCCCTTCTGTAGCCCCCCTGGTGTTTGCCCATCCCCAAGGTGCAGAGTGTGGTTGTCAACCAGGTCATCTGTTGAAGTTGGGCAGGAAAATGAAAAAGTCTGCATCAAAGACATTGACCCTGACATCCAGAGTTCTGCATCTTCAGGTCCTGTGGGTACCAGCATTTCAGGCAAGAAATTAGTTTTCTTTCCCATAGGGTAATGTGGGAAAAATAAGATTGTGATTTTGCACATGTGCTGTTTCGTCTCATGGTCACGCTGGAATTTTTCTATATACCAAAAAGTTATATCTTCTTAATAAAAATCTTAATTTAATATTTTCTGGTGGGGAAAAATAATAAATACTTTCCTTACGCATTTTTTTTTTTTTTTTGTATCCATCTTTATAACTATCAAATTCAGAGAGAGGGGAAGGATGTACTTTGAGTTGGGAGTACTGGACTGTGGGCCTGTTTCTGTCATGGCTGTACTTTAATTTACTCGTCTCCATAATAAACCTTTCAGAATAAGTGACCTCTAAGGTTCTTTCCAGTTTTAACATTACACAGCTCTAAAAGAATTTTCTCATCTGAATCAATTAGTACAGTCTTCCTGCCCTTACCTGTGTTACAGATGACTAAGAAATCTCATCAGGTTTCCACTTTAAGTGATGTTCTTGCTCAGAATATGTACAGGGTGTCACAGGAGAGCCTGGGAGAGGCAGCCAACCTCAGTGTGGGACATCTGAGAAGGCTTCTCAAAGGAGGGGCGTCCAAACGGTGTCCTTCATGCTGAGTGGGAGTTATGCAGGTGAAAACAGGTGAAGAGTCTCACCTTCTTCTAATTTATTGGTAAATTATAAATAATAAATTTATCACAAAGAATGATGGGCAGCTCTGCTCCCACTAAGTCATTCCCCACAAGGTCCTTCAGGTTTTTTCCTGTGGGCTATGAGATGATGAGGAGCCCTTGCTAGGGTTTTTCAGATCCACCTGGCCAAGCGTGGGGCAGAGTGTGAGCTGTGGTAGAGAAGATTGGGCAAGGAGCAGAATGGTCCTCCCATCAGCAGAGGGTGTCCTACTTTCAGCTATCTCAAAGGACTCTTTATTCTTCCTAATGGTGATTATGGGTTCTTCATGCTCTGGATTTTGGATTTTTTGGATTTTTTTTTTTTTTTATTTTGGATTTTTAACAGGGCCAATGAGAAAGGAAACTACTTTCATTCTACCCCAGCACACAACAGAAACAGAAGAACTGAAGCCTCAGCTGAAGCTTCTGCTCTCCCATTTCAACATCCCATACAACATGGAAGAGCTAAAGGACTCTGCTAAGGAAATGGAACTTTTTTTCCTGGTACTCGATATATTCTTTCTTAATATGAATACAGTAAAATGTAAGTTGACCACACAAGGGACGATAACAAACCAGTCAACATGTGGTGGTCAACATAAGGAACTAGGCTTACTGTATTGATGCGGTGCATGTCCAGTCTATGATAATTAGGTCGACTTAAGGAGGTGGTCAGTGCAGGGAGGTGGTCAGCTGTGAGGGTTCTACTGCTGTAATAGGTGAAATTTACATTAGCAGCTAGAACTTCCTCTCTGTAAGAGTAATGGGTGTCTTGAACAGTGACCCCAGAAGGATTGCAGGACTCATCTTTCTGCAGAATTTAAAGCAAAAATTTAGTAGGGTACAGTCTGTAGCAGATCATATAAAAGTAGCCAAGATTTGGCAGATTTGCATGGCACAATTGTCTCATGTCTGGAGCCCTCCAATTCTCAAGATGTGTTGTGGTCCTTACTGACAAAATGCCTTATGTTGAATGGCGTGTACATTGCGTGGTGATGTCTAAAGTCATACAGACTTCTCTGCTATACCACAGTGTTGCATGTCCTTTACAAAACAACCTCATGATATCAAAAGCCAAGTTAAAACTTATTTCAAAGGGCAAAATAAGACTATGGGTAGAGAGCTTCAAATTTATAATAACAAATTTTTCAGCAAGAGTTTCAATAATAAAGATTTTTTTTCTAGCTACAGCTGTAAATTATTTGTAAGTGTATATATTTTCTAGGTAAAAGTAATAAACTGATTGATGGAAACAGGCAAAAATCAAATATGAATGTTTTTGAAAGTTCTTGATGTAAGAAATGGCCACTGTCTCCTCTGTCACCATTGGCTTGACCTTGAAGTTTCACTTTCATTTGTGTTTGTTCCAGCATCGTTTTACCGGGATGATTTCTATTCATATGTGACACGGCATCTTTAAGGTCACTGGAATCAGTGCTATCATATGCCCTGTGGTTTCTTTGAAGGTCGTGATGTTTAGCTCTTTCTTTTCAGCAGCTATCTCCAGCAGAATGTTTCTAGGGGCGTGTCCTTACCCTTCTTATCACAAAGCATTATGATAGGCAAAACACAGAATCAGAATAAGATGGTGTTTTAAAAGAACCAAAATAAATGATAGCACAGCAGTGCTAACAATAACACACTGTTATTAATGATAAAGATAACAGAAGCTGGTAGGGCCCTCCAGCAAAGCGGCCTTGTTCCCAGAGAAGGGAACAATTTGTTTCCTTTCTATGATAATAGTTTCCATTTGTTTTTTCTTACCACAATATTTTGTGAAATGCTTGTTGTGCTCCCAAGATAAGTGATGACCCCTACACCAACTTTTTTGTGTAGGAAGGGTCAGCACACTACAACCTGCAGCCCATCACCTCCTCTTGTAAAATAAAGTTTTATTGGAATACAGTTTTCTTAGTCCATGCAGGCCACTGTAACAAAATACCATAGACTAGGTGGCTTATAAACACCAGGAATTTATTTCTTACAGTTCTGGAGACTGGAAAGTCCAAGATCAAGAAAGTCTGGTGATGGCTTGGAACCCATAGCACAGTGGTTAAGGCACCAGCCACATACACCGAAGTTGGCGGGTTTGAGCCCAGCCTGGGCCAGCCTGGGCCAGCTAAACAATGACAAGTGCAAGAAAAAATAGCCAGGTGCTGTGGCAGGTGCCTGTAGTCCCAAGTACTTGGGAGGCTGAGGCAAGAGAATCGCTTGAGCCCAAGAGTTTGAGGTTGCTGCGAGCTGTGACACCACAGCACTCTACCAAGGGTGACATAATGATACTCTGTCTCAAAAACAAACAAACAAAAAAAAAGTCTGGTGACTGGTGAGGGCCCACTTTCTGCCTCAGAGATGATGCCTTCTTTTTTGTTTGTCTTTACATGGAAGAAGGGCAAGAGTGTCTCTGGGGCTTCTGTTATAAGGGGACTGATCCCGTTTATGAGGGCCTCATCCACATGACCCAATCACCTCCCAAAGTTCCCACTTCCTAGTCATCACCTTGTGGTTTGGGATTTCAACCTGTGAATTTCATGAGTACACAAATATTCTGACCATGGCAACAACCGTGCCCACTCACTGTGTTGTCTGTGGCTGCTGTCAGACTACCATGGCAGACTTCAGTAGCTGCAAAGGAGACCTTGTGGTCTGTAAAGACTGAAATTTTACTGTCTAGCCCTTAAAGTTTGTAAACCTAGCCACAGACCCACACTGTCTTCCTGGACTTTCTGCGATGGTGGAAATGTTCCGTATCTGTGCTGTTTGATGTGTTAACCACTTGTCACGTATGGCTCTTGAGTGCTTCAAATGTGGTTAGCCCGTGAAGAACTAAATTTTTAATTTTACTTAATTTTAACTAACTCATATTTAAACGTTAAACAGCCACATGTGGCTAGGGGGTACAGTATTGGATGGCACAGCCTGGGAGGTGCCAGGATTAACTGAAAGGATCGTCAGCTCTGTGACTCACGAGCTTGCTCACTCACTCCAGAAGCCTTTATCGAGGCTCTAGTTTGTGTGAGCACTGTGGTAGGTCTTGGTGTCTGTGTGTCTGTGTGCGTGCATGTGTGCTAATATATACATATAATTTACCATGTTAACCATAAAATTTTCAGTTCAGTGGCACTAAATATATTCACATTGTTTTGCAACCATCACTATGTGGTGAGTTTTTCTTATTATTATTTTTTTTGTGACAGAGTCTTACTCTGTCACACTGGGTAGAGTGTCATGGCATCATCACAGCTCAGAGCAACCTCAATCTCTTGGCTCAGGTGATCCTCTTGCCTTAGCTTCCCAAACAGCTGGGACTACAGGTGCCTACCACCACACCAGGCCAGTTTTTCTATTTTTAGTAGAAACTGGGTCTTGCTCTTGCTCAGGCTGGTCTCGAACTCCTGAGCTCAAGGGATCCTCCCCCTTGGTCTCCCAGAGTGCTAGGATTATAGGTGTGAGCTACTGCGCCCAACTGTGTGGTAAGTTCTTAAACTTCATAGTCTGAGTCCTCAAGGAGCTCACCATGCAAGAGGAAATCATGGCACAGCATGGAAAGTATAAGGATGGAGGTGCACCAAGGTCAGTGGGCCTGGTCTCACTCTGAAGAAGAAAGGAGGAAGGCTGGGCGTTTGGACAGTAGGAAACTATGTTGTAGAAAGCACTGGTAGCCTCAGTGTGAAGGTGACATAGGAAGGGAATAGGTTGAGGTATCTATCGTACTTTAATAGACAGTTAATGTCTGTTAACTCTGCTCTCGTTATAACCTCATTAGATGTCTGAGAAGGATTTTTTTAACCCTTAAATTTTCTAGTTAGTTGAATGATTAGAAAAAGCGAATGTATTTCCAAAGCTGGACAATTTATTTTTCACTTATATTTCCATTCCAGCTAAAAATACATCTAAATAAACATTAATATATTTCCAATCTTCAGAGAAGACATTCCAAATAAGTAAGCGAGCTAAGTATTCGTGCTACACAGGTATGCTAAATTAAGGTCCTGTTACTATCACACTCGTGTTTTATAAATCTGTTGGACTCCAAGGCTGTTTTAAATACAATCAGTGGCTGTTTTTGAAATTGCCCACAATCTGAGACTTTTTTCCCTGGGTCCCACTTCTCTTTTCTTATCCTGTTTAGGTTTCCTGAAAATTTCAAAGCATCTTCACAGAACAACAGAGAATGCAAACATTTCCAGACTATGAGATTCGGGTCACTACAGCAGAGGACTTGGGTTTGGCAGGACCTGGTATAACTCTGAAAAAAAGAGCCAACTGGATTCCATTTATACAGATGAGGAGGCCTGGAAGTGATGTCAGCAGCGTGACAAGTGCCATGCAACCAAGCCAGCCAACCTGGCAGCACTGGGTCTGTCTGGTCCTCGTTGTCCCCCTCCTCAGTTCCCTCAGCAAAGTGTCCTCTGGGGCCATGCAGGGTGGCAGCAACTCAGAGAATCTGGTCTTACGAGCTGGCATCTCCCAGCTCTTTGCTAGCCTTAGCTCTTCTGAAGTTTGCCATGCAGATTCATCTTCTCTAGGAGTTTCTCAGACACCTTTACCCTGTTCTACTGAGTCCAAACTCCCTGATTTTTGTTAATGACATCAGATATTTGTCAAGAACAGAGATCAGGGGTCCTCAAACTGTGGCCCACGGGCCAGATGAGGCAGTGTGATTGTGTTTGTTCCCGTTTTGTTTTTTACTTCTAAATAAGGTATGTCCAGTGTGCACAGGAATTTGTTCATAGTTTTTTTTTTTTTTTAAACTATAGTCGGGCCCTCCAACGTTCTGAGGGACAGTGAACTGGCCCCCTGTTTAAAAAGTTTGAGGACCCCTGACAAAGATTAACACAAAAAGGTGTAACTCATGCGTGTAAATCCAACCTTTTAGTCAAAAATTATTTATTTGGTACATACTGTGTGTCAGGCACAGCCCTCGGTCCTGAAGATAACACACAATTTGCAAACAATACATAAGTAAGCAGATTAAATAAGATGATTTTAGGTAGTGCTAAGCACAGTCAATCTCGAAGGAGTTGTGCTCCAGAAATTCACCATGAATACTGATTCAGCCAATCCTGAATTGTTGCCTCCCCCCCCCCCCCCGGGAAAAGAGGGTTGGGACATTGATCAATACATAACTTTGTTTCATGTGTGCTCCTCATAGACATCTTAGTTATATATATATTGTTGCTTTGTTAACATGGAGCTCATGGGAAAGCCCTGAGCAAAGCTCATCCACCCCCTATATTTTCTCAGAAGGTACACCACAGCCTTCTCATGCTCACTAACATGACCTCTTAGGCTTAATACTAGGGGACTATTTTCCCCAGTGAAATCATCACCAAAAGCACAAAATTGTGAAAAATGTGGCACTAAGTAGACCATGAAAAGGGCTCTTATTTACAGTGTACAAGCAGAAATGAGAAAACAGAATGTTTCTGTGTTCCAACTTAGCTGGAAATATGCCCATTGGGTGACTCAATTTTTCACCACTCTGTGCACAGATGTGAATGACTATGAAAGCTCTATCCGTATGACCCAGGTCACAAATAAATGTTAGTGAGCAGAGTTGCAAATATTGAATCCACAAATAACAAGGATTGGTCGTATTATAAAAGAAAGAAAAGTCTCATAGGATTGTCTCAGTCCATTAAGACTGCTTTAACAAAATACTGTAAACAATAGAAACAACAGAAATTTATTTCTAACAGTTCTGGAGTCTGGGAAGTCTAAGATCAGGGAACCAGCATGGTTGGGTGCTAGTGAGGGTCCTCTTGCAGGCTGCTGACTTCTCACTGCGTCTGCACCTGGTAGAAGGGAGAAACAAGCTTCCTTGGGCCACTCTTATAAGGGCACTGATTCTATTCCCGAGGGCTCCACCATCGTGATCTAATCATTTCCCAGAGTTCCATTCCTAGTACACATCACCTCGGGAATTAGGTTTCAACATATGAATGTTAAAGGGACACATTTAGACCATAGCAGTGGTAAAAGTTGACTGAGAGAAAGGAGAGAAATCAAAGGTTACTTTTAGACCAAGGACTTAAGCAACAGGGTGGTCCATGTAGCTGGATTTTCTGTTTCAGATTTGTTAAGCTTGATATCCAAGGATAGATTTCAAAGAGGTAGTTAGATATACCAGCCTAGAGTTTAGGGCCGAGATATAAATGTGAGCATTATCTGTGTATTGATGGTACTTACAGCCATAGAACTAAATTTGAAACAGTTTAGTGCTTAGTGTCTAATATTGGAATTTTAAATATGGAGTTTCTAAGGAGTCAGTGGATAAGTTTCTCTTGCCCTAGAAATAAAGTATTGTGCCCAACACTGATGGGCTTAGGGCCTCTCCTGTTCATGGATGATGTAGCTCATCCTAATGGATTCACTACATCTCCCAGGCCAGCCACCAAAGGAAATGCTGCTGCTGTCCCCCTCTATGGATGTGTGAGCCCCTGAAGACCCCTTCTAAGACCTCGCAAGCCCTAGCAAACCCAGCACTGAGGGCTGATTCCATTTCAGAAGGTCCTTGAATCTCTTGCAACTTTTATCGAGAACCATTCTGTTGTGTTATAATTTAAAGTGAATGTATTTGTCCAATACATCAAGCCAAAATGTGATCCATAGCAAAAGAAGCTTTTGTTAAAACTAAAAGAACAGAAAAGAATAGATGCATTAATGCAACTCCAAGCAAAGTTTTTGAAGGTAAGAAAATAACTGTGTTTCCTTGTAGATAAGATTCTTGCTAAAATCATTTTCCAAAAAGTGGAATTTTCTTTCCCTATTTAAAAATGTTGGCCTGGATTCTCTAGGAAGGCTGTATTTGGAACTTTCTAATCTAATCGCCAAACTTTAAACATCCTGTTAGCTTTCAGCAGAAAACAAGAAATTGTCAGAAATAACTGGATTTTAGTGAGCCTTTAACACCAAGTCTCTGTATGAAGTTGTTCCAGTCGCGCAACCTACTTGAGTCTTATTTTCCTCATCTGTGAAACAAAAACATTGGACTAAATGATCTTTTAAAAAATTTTAATGATACGTATTTATGGGAGATAGAGTGATATTTTCATATATACAATGTGTAATGATCAAATCAAGGTAATCAGCACGTCTGCCACCTCAAACGTTGATCATTTTTTATGCTAAGAACATTCACAAATCCTTTTTTCTAGCTATTTGGAAATACACAATGAATTATTATTAACTACAATCACTGTGCTGTGCTATGGAACACTAGAACTACTTCTCTCTGTCTAGCTATAGGTTTTTATCCTTTAACCAATCTCCCCTGCTTCCGTTCCCAGCCCCCAAATTCATGATTATACCCTCCACGTCTGTGAAGTCAACTTTTTAAACTTCTGCGTCTGAGTAAGAACATGTGGTATTTACCTTCCCGTGCCTGGCGTATTTCACTTACCCTAACATCCCCCACGCTCATCAGTATTGCCACAGACGACAGGATCTCATTCTTTTCCATTGCTGACTTGTATTCCATGATGTACGTATACCACATTTTCTTCATCCATTTATCTGTTGATAGATACCTAGGTTGATTCCATACACGTATCTTGGCTATTGTGAGGAGAGGGCAGGAATAAACATGGGTGTACAGGTATCTCTACAATACACAGATGATTGCCTTTCCTTTGGATTTGTACCCAGCAAATGGGATTGCTGAATCATATGGTAGTTCTATTTTTCAATTTTTGAGCAATTTCCATGCTGTTCTCCATAATGGCTGTACTAATTTACATTCCAACAGTGTATAAGAGTTCTTTTTTCTCAGCATTCTTGCCAGCATTTGTTGTTTTTTGTCTTTTTCATAGCCATCCTGGGATGAGATGATATCTCATTGTGGTTTTGATTTGCACTTCCCTGGTGATTAATAATGCTGAGGATTTTTTCACATACTTTTTGGCCGTTGTGTGTCTTCTTTTGAGAAGTGTCTATTCACATCCTTTGCCTGTTTGAATATCAGATTCTTTGTGTTTCTTGCTGTTGAGATTCTTGTATATTCTAAATATTAATATCTTGTGAGATGAATAATTAACAGATATTTTCTCCCATTCTGAAGTTTGTCTCTTCACTGCTTCTCGTTTTCTTGCTATGCAAAATCTTTTTAGTTTGATATAATGCCATTTGTCTATTTTTGCTTTTGTTGCCTGCGATTTTGAAATGGTATCCATAAAAATATTTTCTAAGACCAACATCCTGAAGTGTTTCCTGTATGTTTTCTTCTAGCAGTTTTATATGGTTAGGGTTTTATATTTAAGTCTTGAATTAAGGGGATCTAGCTTTGTTCTTTTGTTTCTATTTTTTTTTTTTTTTTGGCTGGGGCCGGGTTTGAACCCGCCACCTCTGGTACATGGGGCCAGTGCCCTACTCTTTGAGCCACAGGTGCCACCCCTAGCTTTGTTCTTTTGCACAAGGCTATCCAGTTTGCTCAGCACCATTCATTGTCCTTTCTCTAATGAATGTTCTTGGTGCCTTTCTCAAGAGTCAGTTGGTTGTAAATAGGTGGATTTATTTATGAGTTCTATATTCTGTTCCATTGGTCTATATACCTGTTTTATGCTAGTATTATGCTGTTTTAGTTGTTACAGCTTTGTGAGAGGTTCTGGCATAGAACTGGGGTAAGGGACCGCAATAAAGGAGAGGAGGCCAGTCCAGGGGCAAGGGCAGACTTTGATGGAGGGAAAAAGGAGAATGGAGACTGACCAGGAGCTCCACACTGTTGTAAAAGGCTTAGCCTCATCAGTAGAGCTGAGATGGGGAGCTCCGGAGCACCACCTGGGGCTCTTCTCTAGGTCAGGTCAGGATATGGGCATGTTCTTAGGATTATGGCCCAGGATACAGATAGGATGTTTCCAGGAACTCTGACTTTGACGCACTCCAGGAATCCGGGGAGGGAACTGCAGGTTTCTGACCTGATTTTCTAAAATGGCTGCACTCCAGTCAGGGTTATGCGAATTCCCTTCCCCACTTTGTAGTATATTTTAAAGTGTGAAGCCTCCAGCTTTGTTCTTCTTACTGAGGATTGCTTTGTCTGTTTAGAGTCTTTTGTGGCTCCATAAGAATTTTAGGGATGTTTTTCTATTTCTGGGAAGAATGTGAGTGGTCTTTTGATAGGGATTGCATTAAATTTATAGATCAGTTTGTGTAGCATGGTCATTTCCACAGCATTAATTCTTTCAGTCTATGAGCGTTAGAGGTCTTTCCTTTTTTTGATTTTCATTTTAATTGTTTTATGTCCTCTGCAATTTTTTTCATCAGTGTTTTACAGTTTTCATCGTGAAGCTCTTTCCCCTGCTTGGTTAAATTTATTTCTATTAATAGGTTACCACATCCTCACCAATAATTGCTACTTTTTTTTTATGGTAACCATCCTAATGGGTGTGAGGTGACATCTCAATGTGATTTAGATTTGCATTTCTCTGGTTGTTAATGACATTGAACATCTTTCATATGCTGATGGCCATTTATATATCACTGTTAGACACATATCTGTTTAAGTCCTTTGCCTGTTTATTTATTTATTGTTATAGACTCTGCCTATTTTCTGGTTAGTTTTGTTGGTAGTGAGTTGTAGAAGTTCTTTATATATTCTGGCTATTAACCACTTATTTAAAAAAATGTGGCTTACAAATATTTCCTCCCATTTCATAAGACTCTTTATTTCTACTGGCTCTTTGTTTCTATTGACTAAAATCATGTCCACTGATGCACAAAAGTTTTTAAGTTTGATGTAGTACCATTTGTCTATTTTTGCTTTTGTTGCATGAGCTTTGAGTGTCACATTAAATCCAATATCATAAATTGTTTACCCTGTTTTCTTCTAACAGGTTTATAGTTTTAGGTCTTACATTTAGATCTCTAATCCCTTTTGAGGGATTTTTTTTTTTTGTATATGGTATAATATGAGGATAAAACTTTATTATTTTGCATGTGGGTATTCAGTTTTTCAAATATCATAAATAGATAAATTGTCCTCACTCCCCTGAGTGGTCTTGGCACTCTTGATCATATATTTAAGGGTTTATTTCTGGGCTCTCTATTCTATTCCATTGGTCTAGATATCTGTCTTTATGCTAGTACCACACTGTTTTGATTACTGTATCTTTATAATATTTTTTAATTCAGGAAGTTTAAGTCCTCAACTTTGTTGTTCTTTTTCAAAATTGTTCTGACTATTTGAAGTCCTTTGATATTTTCTATGAATTTTAGGATGACTTTTCCCTATATCTGAAAAAAATGTCCCCAGGATTTTGGTAGGGTCTGGAATGAATGATCGTTGGAGCTCTTTGTGATATTAAAGTGATGTAGTAATACATGTATCTCTAAAGTAGGAGTTTAATTCTGGGGTTGTTATTCAATTCTTTACCTTCAGAAGAGAAGAAGGGATATTCATTCTGCTCCTCCTATATGCCAGAATTATCACAGCAATTTAGGAAAAGACATCATTAGTATTTTTGTGAGGTTGACTTGCCCTGCTGTGCATGAAAAATCCAGTCAGGGATAGAGCCAGGTCTGGGTCTTCGTGAAGCTTGTGCTCTCCCTATACTGCCCTGCTTCCTCCTCCTCCATCTCCTGGGAACCCCCTAACAGCTGCCAGAGTTTGCACCCAAAGCTGATGGATGTTTATCTTTTCAATAATGCCACTGCACCTGTGGAGGTGCCATCTGCCATTGTGTTTAGGGAGTTGTCACAGAATTTTAAATGAGCTGCTATATATATTTGGACACTTATAATGTTAAATGGACAAACATATTTGGGGAATCAGGATGCTGTAATTTAATTAATTAATTAATTAATTAATTAATTTGAGACCGTCTCAAGCTGTTGCCCTGGGTAGAGTGCTGTTGCGTCACAGCTCACAGCCACCTCCAACTCTTGGGCTTAAGCGATTCTCTTGCCTCAGTACCTGGGACTACAGGCGCCCGCCACAATGCCTGGCTATTTTTTTGTTGCAGTTGTCATTGTTGTTTAGCTGGCCCGGGCTGGGCTTGAACCAGCCAGCCTGGGTGCATGTCGCTGATGCCGTAACCACTGTGCTATGGGCGCTGAGCCTATAATTTTATTTTTTAATTGAATAAAATCCCACCAAGTTTTCCTCCTTGTTCCTGTGTATGTGACTAAATTCTTGCTGAGAAGATGGGAATATTCTTCTCCTAACCATTCCTTCTCCCTTCTCTTCTACCTGAGATTTCTGACCCTGAGCGAGTAATGCAGGTGCTCCAAGACCATGTGACAAAGACAGTCACGCTGGCTCCACACCATCCATCTTCTGTGGCTTCCTGGGGTTTGCAGCAGCACAGTTATGAGCAGACCTGGGAGAATATTTATAGCAACATCAACCTCTATCAGGTACAACAGGAAGAAATAACCAATATGCCTTTCTGTTCAACTCGCTGCCTGTGTGCAGGCCTTAGAAATTTACTTTGGTAATTCTTCTGAGACTCTTCCTACCAAAACTCTATTTATTACCTAGCCAGGTTTATTTTCACTATAAGAAAAGCTAAGTGCTAATTAAAAAGTGGGATATAGGGGCGGTGCCTGTGGCTCAGTCAGTGGGGCGCTGGCCCCACGTACCGAGGGTGGTGGGTTTGAACCCAGCCCCAGCCATATTGCAACAAAAAATGGCTGGGCGTTGTGGTGGGCGCCAGTGGTCCTGGCTGCTGGGGAGGCTGAGGCAAGAGAATCGCCTGAGCCCAGGAGCAGGTTGCTGTGAGCTGTGACACCACGGCACTGTACTCAAGGGTGATGGAGTGAGACTCTGTCTCTTAAAAAATAAATAAATCAATAAAATAAAATAAAATAAAATGTGGGATATAAAAAAGATGTAATATAAGATCTGCCAGGACAGATACTTCAACCAATAAATACCAGTACAAGGCTGCATACCCTAGTGCTCAGCACCCAGTGACTTGGAAAATTATTAAATATCATTTAGGAAGAAGGTGATTCCCCAAAGTGTTGGTTCTGTGGGGGAAGCCCTCTTGAAGGACAAGAGATTGAGCTGGGTTTGAAGGAAGCATTGGGCTTAAGGACGTGGTGGAAGGGAAAGTAGAGAGGGTGTTCTGGTGGCTGCAGCGTGAGCAGGGCACAGAGGAGCCACTGTGTATTGTGTTCAAGGCCAGTTTGGTTCAGTGGAAGATTCATGGGGAAATACAGTGAAGAGAAGAGATTGTTTTTGTTGATTTTTTGTTAGGGGTAAAACGAGAATGCCCGTAAGTTCCAGACAAAAAAAAATTTTTGCTTTATCCTGTAAAGAAAATGATACTTATAAAGGTGTATTTTTAGGAAGATCAATGTGGCAATGGAGTGTTAGTTGGGCTGAAGGAGGAAGGGCCTGGGGGTGAGGAGGCCAGTTAGGTCGCTGCTGCACAGGATGGTTGGAAGGGAAAGAAGTTTGTGGACAAAGCTAGTAGGGATTTGTCATTACAATGGTACCATATTATTTTTGAAGCTTTAATTTGCTATAATTTGTCACTCTAAGAGTTTTGTTTCGATTTCTTAATTAAGATGGGAAGACTGAATCTGTTTATAGCCTCAGAGGAAGGAAGAGTGGAGGAGAAGAGATGGAAGATGTGAGAGGGGAACGTGAGAACCGGCTGGCCCTGGGGAGGAGGAGGGGAGAGGACGCAGGAAGCAGGTGGAGGAGTAATTTTGAGAAAGGGATATTGAGATCACTTCCCTTGAGGTGAAGGAGACACATAAAACTTTCAGATATAAAAAGGTAAGATGTGGGTGCCCTTGACTGGCCCTGGCTGTCTCAGAAAGAGAGAGAGAGAGGAGGTGGACGTTGTCTGCATGAGCGAGGCGGAAAGTGAGGGTGGTGTGTGGGGAGCATGGTGTAGGGGGAAGGCCACAGGGCCATGGGTGAGGGATGGCTGTGACCATCACTGTACAGCCAAGAGGCCCTAATGAAAGCAAGTTGCAGGAATTTGTAGTGAGCTCATTTTGCATAAATCCTATTACTTTTGCCCTTAAAGATAACTGTAGAGTGACTAAAAATTGTATGAAGTCGAAAGTGGGGGGGAAGTTGAATAGAATGCTGGAGAGAGAAGCAGTCTTGTGGTACATCATCCCAGGCTGTGTACGGGGGAGAGGGAGACCCCAAGGGGCCCAGTGAGTTGCTGGTTGGTTGTAAGCACACACATGCACACACATGCACACATGTATGTGCACTCACACATGCATATACATACCTATATACACACATGCATGCACACGCACATACAGGCATGCTCATGCACACACATGCAGACATGCACACAGATGCAGACATGCCCGTACATGCACACACATGCATAAACACACCTATAACTTTTCAGTCTGCTTGGACAGGATCTAGAGATGCTAATGAGAAATGAGCTGGCCACACAGCAGGAGTACATGCAACATGTCACAGCGGGGGCCTTGCTGGGCCCAGAATTTCCTGACAGGACACTAGCATCCTGCCAGAGTTGAGGAAACAGCCATATCTTTCCTTTCCCATTGCCATTTCACCTGATGTATATGTCGTTGTCCAGGAAGACATTATAACTAATAAGGGGACATTTAAAAGCACCGGACTCTCCTATTTCTTGATCCAAGCTTAGCAGGTAGAGGGTGGAGGAGAAGGAAGTGGGGAGAAGGCGGAGTCAGCCTCAAAATCTCTGAACAACATCTCTGCTTCTGGGCTGCTGGACAGTTTACCGCTCAATGCTGATGGAATGGTCATCCCGTACCTGGGAAGCCCTGCTATTAACATCTGAGGGCCAGCAGCACGCGTCTGTTTCCCTCATTGAGTGAGAGAACAAGGGGAGTTCCGTGCTGGTGTCCGAGGAGGTAAATAAGAGCGAAGGGAGAGGCCGGAGGCAGAGGAGTCAGAGAGGAAGAGCTTCACGTCTGGAACGGTGGAGAAACGAGGAGGTCCGGGGGTGGCCTGCCAGCAGGTGACTGAGTTGTAGCAGTGCCCTTGGGCACTTAGGGGACAAAGGTTACCTCTGCAGGATGACTGTGCCAGTGAAAAGCAGAGGATGCACAGTGACAGCAGGAGGTGACGGACCAGGTAAGTGCGAATGGCAGACAGCAGCCAGGTAGGGCCACAGCATGAGAAGCCGTGATAGAAGTGGAAGAAGGAAAGGTTCCTGCTTCCCTCTCCCAGCCACAAGGAGAGAGGGTGGAAAGTCACGGACTCATAGGATGTGCTCTGTGCTTTCACCAAAATCTGTTCTGAATACAGTTTCCCAGACGTTAAAAAGAAAAGAAAACTATTTCTCTCGGCTTTTCACTGACTTATAAATTTTCTTAGAATTGTCCAAAGGGAAAGAATATGAGCACTGCATTTTCAGGTTGTATTATGGTAAATAGAGAATAAAGAGACTTAGAATATGCATAGATTTTCAGAGCCCGAGATGGGGCTTGAGGGGGAGAAAAATCATCTTACATATTAGTCTCATGAAAGTTTTCCAGTTTCTCATTCATTTGGTGATGGACTCTGTCTTTGAGTCAGGAATTTTACTCAGCTCAGGGGATGAAACAGACCCAGTCCCTGTCCTTGGAAGCAACACATAATAAACAATGGAACCAAGAAGTAAAGCTATTCCCTCTAACTGTGAATGCCAGGAAGAAAACCACAGGGACGGAGGACAATGCCCGATTAGGGGTCAGCCAAGGTCTGAAGGTCTCAGGGCTGGGGAGGATTTGAGTTGAACTTAAGGGATGAGAAGGAGCTGCCGGTGCAAACAGCCTGGAAAGGAGTGTTCCAAGCAGGGAACAGAAAACAGCACCTGCTGAAGGAAGAAAATGCTGAGGTAATAAACAATATTTTCCACCTTTTTTCACATTTTTCCATGCATGTTACTTTGTGACCTCTTCGAGTATTTCTGCTTTGTCCAAGAATCACTTGACATTGTCTTAGGGCGCCAATGTCAGCATGTTGCCCTTCTGAACGATAAATGCCAGTCAGTTCAGATTAGAATTAAGTACAAATGCGACACCTGGAAGGAGTCACAGGAATGTGGGTATGGATCTTAAAGTTCTGTTTGGCAAGCATGTAGCGGTCAAGTATGAATTTTAGCACCTGTATGAGGGTCAGCGTCCTGATTCTGAAGCTGGCAAGTGGCAACCAATATCTTATGACAAATAACTTTCTTAAGGGCCTCTGCGTGGAGGAAAAACAAACCTCCTAGGACTGTCCACTCTGACAGCTCTGAGAGAATGTAGTCACTAATTGTAGTGCAACTTCAGAACAACTTCTGATCATTTTTTTGGTGAATGCCACTCACTAGTAACCTTTCTTGAGGGATTAAAAAAAATAGACAGTTAATAAATGAAAAAGCTACAAAGATAGTACAAAACTCCTGGTTCAAGCATCTTACATTGCGGTGGTGTTTGTCATGCCTAAGGAACCAACACTGGTGCATTACTGTTAACTAAACTTGACTTCATTTGGATTTCACCAATCTTTCCATGGGTGTTCTCACTCTGCTTCCAGATCCTGTCCAGGGTACTGCGTTGCCTCTGATCCTCACACCTCCCCAGTCTCCTGGTCTGTGACAGTTTCTCTATCTTTCCTTACTTGTCATGACCTTGACAGTCTTCAGGAATACTAGCCAGGTAACCCGTAGGACATTCCCTAATTTGAGCTTATCTGATTTTATTTTTAATGGTTACACTGGGGTTATGGATTTGGGGGAAGAAGACTATCCCAGAGACTGAATGTCCTCCTCATCACATCACATCTGAACAAGAGAACATGACATCAATGTGGCTTGTCACTGGTGATGTTCACCTCGCTCACTTGGCTAAACTAGTAGTGATGTTTGCCAGATTTCTCCACTGTTACTGTTTTTCTCTTTAAGAAGTTTGTTTTATTTTAGTGTATTTTATATTTTGAGACAGAGTCTCACTCTGCCACCATGGATAGAGTACCATGGTGTCATAGTTTATAGCAACCTCAGACTCCAGGGTTCACTTCTTGCCTCGGGCTCATGAGTAGCTGGGACTACAGGCACCTGCCACAACACTCAGTTAGTTTTTCTATTTTTTAGTAAAAATGGTATCTCACTCTTGCTCATGCCAGTCTTGAACTCCTGAGCTTAGGCAATCCACCTGTCCAGCCCCTTTTTAAAGAGTTTTTCAAAATTAATTCTTAAAACTACAGAAGTAATGGCCAGGCATGGTAGTTCATGCCTGTGATCCTAGTACTCTGGGAGGCCAAGGTGGGTGGATTACTTGAGCTGAGGAGCTGGAGACCAGTCTGAGCAAGAATGACACCTCATCTCTATTAAAAATAGAAAAATTAGCCAGGTATGGTGGGTGCCTTGTAGTTCCAGGTACTGGGGAGGCTGAGGCAGGAGGATCGCTTGAACCCAGGAGTTTGAGGTTGCTGTGAGCTAGGCTGAGCCATGGCACTCTAGTCTGGACAACAGAGTGAGACTCTGTCTCAAAAAAAGAGAAAACCCCCCCTACATAAGTAATAAATACATGTAAAAAAGTGAAACTTTACTAAAAAGTTAAACTGCCCTTTGGCTACTCTGACCAGGCTTGGCCTCATTCCATCTCCTTAGAGGTAAATACAGTTATTGCTTTGAGCCTTTTAAATGCATTTATGTGCATATATATGTGTCCATAAAATGTATATAGGATAATTTTGTTTCAAATGTGTATATAAACAATGTGTCACACTCTGTGGGTATCTTTCTATGACTTGCTTTTTTCACCCAGCAGCAAACGTGACTTGAAGATCTGCAGTTCTTTTTAAAGTCTCCATTGTATTGCGTTGTATACTACAGATTACACAGGCACTCCCCACTGTGGATCCTTGTTGCCATCTCCCCCTACTAAAAACCATGCCTTATGAACTTTCTCATGAGCCTGTGGGTTTCTTAAGAGTAGATATTTAGGAGTGGCTTTTCGGGGTTACAGAATATACATGTTCAAAAATTTTCATCCTGCTAAAGTGGTTGTACCATCCCTCCTCCCCCCCTAGCAACTTATGAGAGTACCATATCCATTTTAACGTTGAACATATTTATCTGAACGGTGATTATATTTGTAATGTTTCTATCACTGTTTGAAGTGACCTTCCACTTCCCATTGGCGTTGAAGGCTGGTCCCTCTTTCTTTCAACACAGTTCTAATTCCAGATGTACTTAAAAATCAGAGATTAGAGAATAAAGAAAAAAATTTTCTTATAATTGCTAATTAGTTATAATTTATAACTAGAAAGAGATAATTCTGCTCAAAATGAACTGCATTCATTTATATTCCCCAGAAAAAAAATTAAAAATAATTTAACTATAATCCCGGTCAGAAGATGGAATGGACTAGCCAGGCCCGTGTGGGTCCTCTGGAATTACAATTCTGTCAAATCAAGTTGCGTACAATGCCTTTCCTCAGGAAAGCGTATGTTTATCAAAGTGGCTACTTACAGGCATTACATACTACTTTTAAATATATGGCATAAGATCGTATTTTTATTTTTAAAGATATGGTTTAATTCTTGCACTGTTCTTTAACGTGATGGAGTGGTGAAGCAGCGGAAAACACGGCCTCCAGGTGACGGGTCAGGGAGTGATGATGAAACCTCTTTCTTTGAATCTCCTCACTGGCCACACCAGGGAGGGAAGGAGATGGCCATTGTGTGTCCCTGTCTGCATTACTGCTCCCTCCACTTCCAGAGACAATGTGATATATGGAGAGAACAGAGGTGCTATCACCAAAATGGGGTTGTATCAAGAAGCTCCAATGTGCAAGAAGTTCAGGGAAACATCAAACACCTTTCCCAGGTTCTCATCAAATTCAATAGAACTTTCACTTTTAACAACAACCATTTTCTGATGACCATAGCAACAGATACTGATGATAGAAAATTTAGAAAATATAGAAAACTACAAAGAAGAAAATAAAAATCATCCATTATTGGACCATCTAAGATAGCAACAGTATTATTAATATTTGGTATATATCCCTTAATCTTGTGTGTGTGTGTGCGTGTGTATAAACACACCTAAGCCGTAGACATTTGGGGTACAGGGAATAAATAATAGACTCACTCTCCCTCTAATTATTTGTTCCATCCTCCTTCCACTACGTTGCCCCTGCCAACTTCCCAGGAGAAATAAAATGAGATTTGCAATCACTAGGAATTAAAGAACTGTCAAAATACATGAATTTGGTCATGTTGGCAAAGAGCCATGTGTCAGAGTAAAGGTCAGAGGATTTACCTACCAGGAACAAAAAATGAACAGAGCTGATGTTGACTTTCTGGATTCTGAGCAGCCCTCTGTTTACCTGCCCTGTCTCTGGTTCCCTGAGGAAATACACTCCTGGACTTTAGGTATTTCCTAAGTTTTCTTTTGTGGGCTGTGGCTGTTTCCCTTTTCCTGGAGGATGCTGGGCTCTCACAGTTTTCCTCATCCCAGTCTCTCGATGCTCCCTTCCTTTCTTCCTGGCCATCTGCCCAGCCAGTGGTACTTTTGTCATCCATTCAAATGTCTTCCACTGCCACTTGACATCACCTTCTGTTGTGTCCTGCATAATTCTGGGTGATTTTTAGAAGAGACTGTGAAGGTCACAGTCCCATCAGAGAAAGGATTTGCTCACCGCCTCCCTTCTGGGACTACATCGGGCAAAGTTGAACTTCAACACAAGAGCTCTGCAGGCCCAGGATGCAAAAGGCTCACAGGACCGTTCTCACCCTAAATTCACAGGAATTGGCAGAATTCAGCTCCCTTAATAGAGTATATATTTCCCTACAATTAAACAAACAAGAAAACAAGACAGTTTTCTTCACTTTGGAATGATGATCTTGTGTTTCTGTTGGAAAGAACAAGCATGCGTCACGTCTCCTCCCAGAGAAAGTTTTCCAGTTCCAGGCTTGTGGGACATTTACACAGAAATACACCGATGCCACCTGGAGCAGGCAGGATCTAACTCTGTCACAGGCAGCCTGGGCAACTACTTGGTGTTACCTGGCCGGCTACTGTGACTCTCACCCATTCTTCTGAACACTCCTGTCAACATTTTCCTTCCCCACTGCCTGTTATGAAGCCTGGTAATCTAGCTTTAGAGTCTGGAGGACCGTATCAGTTAAAATTAGGTTTGGCTGTTGGTCATGGCAAAAGAAAATGACAGAGGATTAAAGGAGATGAAAATTTCTCTCTCTCCTGGGTGGGGAAAAAACAACTCACACAGTTTTTCCTCTGCGCTCTCACCACTACAATAATCAGCACTGAACACTTCTGTGACCAAATGTCTGGATGTTTCTCCCCACACACCAAGCAAGTGATTGATTCTGCAGAGGACGCAGCTGGGTGCAGTTCCTGCACTGTGTACCTAGAGATAGCTGGAGACAAGACCACCCCTCCTTTCTGCCAATTGCAAGTCTAGGCCTCAGAACAGCTGTGGTTCCCCATGGCTTTAAGTTGGGGTTTCCATAACCCCCTTTTCAACTGATTTGCTAGAACTGCTCAGAGAACTAAAGGAAACACATTTGCCAGTTTATTATAAAGGATCTATATATCCTTTTTTTTTTTGAGATAAAGCCTCAAGCTGTCACCCTGGGTACGGTGCCGTGGCATCACAGCTCACAGCAACCTCCAACTCCTGGGCTCAAGCGATTCTCCTGCCTCCACCTCCCAAGTAGCTGGGACTACAGGCGCCAGCCACAACTCTGGCTATTTTTTGGTTGCAGCCGTCACTGTTGTTTGGCGGGCTCAGGCTGGATTCGAACCTGCCAGTTCAGGTAAATGTGCTGGTGCCTTAGCCGTTTGAGCCACAGGCACCAAACCTTACAAAGGATATTTTAAGAGCAGCCAGATGAAGAGATACATAGGGTAAATTCTGGAGGGGTCCCTAGTGCCGGAGCTTCTGTCCCCCTGGAGTTGGAGTGCACTACCCTCCCAGCACAGGGATGAGTTCTTGTTCACCTTCCTGTCAGCCTCCATGTGTCTAGTTCAGAAGTTCACTGAGCCCTGTGCTCTTGAACCTTTTGTGGAGACTTCATGGGATTGGCATGCTTGAAAACTGGACAAAAGGGTATGACCCAGCAAGGCCTGCCTGTTTAGATTCTTGTGGGCCTCTCTCGGCAGCATTCTTTCCTCCAGGGGTTTGGGGAGCACCCTCTCTGGAATAAGGGTCTTGTGACCCACAATCAGAATAGGGTCCTGCTTTGGACGGTGAAAGGAGGGCAAGAGAAGGTCAGAGAGAGAGAGGGAGAGATTCTGTTTCCTGAGGCCTGAAGTGTCCCCGTATTATAGCAAAAGACAATAATAAGGGCTATGGGAGTTAGTATAAGCCAGGATCCATGGACCAGAAACTGTATGTGTGACAATGTCACAGCCCCCTCATCTCACCATGGAGGGTAGGAAGTACTGAGCCAGCGCTGCACCTCTGCTCCGAGGCATCCTCAGGGAGCAGCTCCATCTATCCTGAAGTCCTAACAAACGCGGCCTCCACACTGGAGATCAACACTGTTGAACACTGAGGGGGCTCCGGCTGTCACATTCACACTCTAAGTATCAGGATCCATCAGCGATGGGGAAGCCACCTCTGCCGGGAAATTCCCAGAAGCTGCAACATGGCACTTTGACTCCAATTCTGTTAGTCACATGGGTACACACCCAGCTGCCAGAGAGGCTTGGAAATGTCATTTTTATGTGGGTGGCTGGGTGCCAAGATAAATATTTAATTACTGTAGGAAAACGGCTATTGGGGGGGGAACTATCTGTTTCTATCATGAGAACGTGGAATTTCAACAACCGACTTAGATTCTAAGTAACCCAGAGGGGTGGGTAGCCTCAGGCATTGCCACTCAGTGCTTTTGTGGGGACCAGCGTTATTCTGAAAGAGTACAGCTTAGGAGAATGGGGTGTATGCTCAGAGACAGGCAGAGAGGGTAACTAAGAGCCTGCCCAGAGGGCTGGGGCAGGACCACAAACAAACATTACCTTCATCGTCATTTCCCCCGGGCCCTGTTAAGGATGGGTGTATGACCGTGTCCTTCTCAGCATCAGGGACGATGACTGTGCAAATAAGTGTCACCCGGGAGCACTGAGAGATCCCACAGGGCCGGCTGCCATTCACGACAGGAGAAAAGTAGCATCTTCAGCACCCACGAGGTGCCAGAAACTACTCCAGAGGTTTTGTATGCCTTCTATTAGTTAATGCTCACAGCAACTTATCATTTTTCATTATCATACCATTTTCCAAATGTGAAAACAGGCTCAAGACTTTAAATGACTAACTCATAGCTAATAAGTAGAAAGAGGGTCTTAATCATTTGCTCTCGGCATAGACCAAGACTAGTCTAGAGAGGTTCAAGGTCCCAAGCATATACATTCTTGAAAAATGTGTGCATCAACTTTTGTAAAGTGAATCATGCAAAAGGCAAGAAAATAGGTGGCTGCTATTTAAAAGCTGTGAACACTTCATAAAACAAAGCCTTGTTTAAGTAAAAATAGGGACTTCCCAAGTTTATGCCGAAATCTAGATTTTTATATATCAGGTTGAAACGGAGCAAGATGTTCTTCTGTTTATTCATCTAAATCCATGTATCTTTGGATTATGAGGTTGGCTTTTTTGTTTTTTTTGCTATGACCCAACTGTGATTTTGTTAATAATATTGCAAATGTTTACCTAATTCATCTGATACTAATTTCTTGATAGACTGAGAATACAAAGGATGGTGAGCTCTCAATGGAACAAAATGAAAATGACTTAGCACAGGTAAGTCTCAGTCAACACCCTGATCGGCCCTTCAAGCAGAACAGAGACAGGGTAAAATTAAATCATTTTATTAGTGACTCAAGGAAGTGGATTAAAACACTGTGGGGGGAAACTGAGTGTCTGATTAATATGTAGTTTACATGTTAACTCAAAAATATTTGATGTCAGGGGAGGTGCCCAAAGCTCAGTGGGTAGGCCCCGGCCACATACACCAAGGCTGGCAGGTTCAAACCCGGCCCAGGCCTGCTAAAACAACAACGACAACAACAACAACAACAAAACATAGCTGGGCATTGTGACGGGAGCCTATAGTCCCAGCTACTTGTGAGGCTGAGGCAAGAGAATTGGGTTAGCCCAGGAGTCTGTTGTTGTGAGCTATGAAGCCACGGTACTCTCTACCCAGGGCGACAGCTTGAAACTCTGTCTCAAAAAAAAAAATTTTTTTTGATGTCAGAATAAAAGGCTGTAAAAACAGGTTAGAAAACTATGGGTTTTTTTGTTTGTTTGTTTGTTTTGTTTTGTTTTTTTGAGACAGAGCCTCAAGCTATCGCCCTGGGTAGAGTGCCTGGCGTCACAGTTCACAGCAACCTCAAACTCCTGGGCTAAAGTGATTCTCTTGCCTCAGTCTCCCAAGTAGCTGGGACTACAGACAACCGCCACAACGCCCAGCTATTTTTTGTTGCAGCCATTTTTGTTTGGCAGGCCTGGGCTGGATTCCAATTCACCAGCTCTGGTATATGTGGCTGGCACCTTAGCCGCTTGAGCTACAGGCGCCACCAGAGAACTATATTTTTAATGAGAGTAATTACTAAGAGAAATTTCTTTATATTTTATATACATATAATTATTTTCCCTTCCATACATTTTTATTTTATTATTTATTTATTTATTTTTTATTGTTAAATCATAGCTGTGTACATTAGTGCAATCACCTGTACCCATTCTAAGATGCACCATAGATGTGGCCCCACCCATTACCCTCCCTCCACCAAAACCTCCCCCCTCCCTTCCCCTTCCTTGGTCCTTTCCTCATAGTCTTGTG